>SNQJ01S0069669.1:96901-107905 GCA_010110895.2 Picea sitchensis | reverse complement strand
TTAACACCAAATGTTTCTATGAATCTCTGATACCCAACTTTGTGCGTAGGGTATGAAACAGATTCGTCATCTCATGCACATATTGGTCCCTTTGCTGCCGCAACGTAGTCCATTGTATGTATTTGTCCTCATAGCTCCCGACGGGATAATATTGTTCCTTGATGGTGTCTCAGAAAGAATTCCAAGTGTGTGCGATCGAGGACAGAGAGGGTTCTCCCTCACCCTCTTGCTCCGAGTAGGTTTCCCACCAGTCCGTGACATTGGGGGCGGCTTTGAGGAGTGCGAAAATAATATTTTCTTGGTCGGAAAAGTCATGAACCAAGAAATATCCTTCTAACAGATTCAACCATCTATCTACGACATCTGCATCTATTTGGCCCTCAAATATGGGAATGTCAAAGTTTACTTGTACCTTAAAAGGAATGGTGCCTCCAGAGTGGTTGTTGGATGTCGATGCGCCGCTAGTGGGAATCCGTTGAAGAATCTGGGTGAAGTTGTCCATCATCGTGTTCCTTTGTTTCTCAAGGGCCTCCTCGAGCAACATTTTGATAGGATCTCCTGCTCCCTCATCTTTCTTTTCTTCTCCCATGGGCGGTTGTCAGGGTTTGCGAGGCTGATCTTGCAAAGGTTCAACCAGATCGAGCCCCAACTCGTTATACCCTGACCTCATTGGGGACATGCAAAGAAGGATCGAGAATGAGTAGACTGCTCTGATACCACTGATCTGGATTTATGTAGGAACACAATGAAATACATAAATACACATAAACATAGAGATGCAACGGAAATAAGACTTCATTTCATTACTAACAAATGACTGAAATATGCTTACAGACAGAATGGAAATAAACTAGCTAGGCCCCGTTTGGGTAAGTTGGTACATCAAATTCTCGGGGACGTAAATTTGGCATACGATCTTTATTTCACGCGTTCCATACCTCGTTAGAAAGATCTATCCGAGGAATACAACTTTTGGGTGAGCAACATTGATTTACAATCCATGTTGCTCCATGTTTTCCCAAAAAAACGTCGTTTAATGCCTCAAAACGGCTTTGAAAATTCAGGACTCGAAAAACTGCTAAAAATAGTAAACTGTGCGGAAACTGAAAAACTGAAAGAAGCAATGGTGGGGGTCCAAGTGGAATAGGTGGGTGGCCACCTATATCCACCTGGATCATAAACTATTTTCAAAAATATAATTTTAATTGATTTATGAAAAGCAAACATATTATAAAATGAGATTTGAATTTGAGTGATTTATAATTTGAGTAAGGAAAGAAACAATTTTTCTTCTTAACCACTTAAACAACAATTAATTGACAAGTATTTCTAATGAATTGCAATAAATCTCTTTTATTAAAAGAATTTCTCCAATTACTCTAAAAAAATTTAGAATATAATAAACAACTATCTACACCATTTGGAAGAGGAAACAACTTGAATCATATAAGATGTAATCTAAATGTTCTATGTTTTTACCTTTTTTCTAAACTCTTTTTCCTAACAAGTTTTATCCATAACTCAAATACATATAGTCACTTAAAAAAAGATGTATGAATTAAATATTCCTATTACACCACAAAATCTTAGATCATGAGTTTGGAACTGAACAATTGAAAACTTTAAAATTAGGAAGATCACTACATGGGACCTAATGGTTGGCTCCATCCACCAAAATAATTTTTATTAGATTAGTCATTTCCTCCGTTCCTTTATATGTTTTCTCTTGCTCCATTATTATACCTGCCGATAGGCATGGTATATAGTGTTGAGTTAGGTTTGACTTTCTATTAGTTCATGATTGACCATAAAATATACACCCCTTTATCTAAAGTTTTAAAAAATATTTAAATTTTAAATCTCATTTATCTGATATCTTATTGGCCAAAAACTTTGAAGTCTTATTGCTGCCTTCACTTCCCCCAATGTTATTGTAATAAATATTTATGCCATCTAGTCATTTCATGCCTACTCCTTGTCTCCCTATCTCCTTAAACAATACTTTCATTATTATATTCGGCAGGTATATGCTACCTAGTAGCCTTGTTATTCTTGTCATTATTCTTGTCTTTTGAGTGAGATGGGCATAACCATCGAAAGCATTATTTAGAAGGCCTGAAACAATCAAGCACTCTTTGGTAGTTTAGGATAAAGTTGGAATGCTACCTTTTTAGGGGATTGTGGAATATTATAATGGAAGTAAAAATCTTTTAAAGCTTCTTTAATGGATGGTTTACTTGCATTATAAGGAAAATATTTTTTAGTGTAGGTTTTTTGGAATTTAAAAAAAAATAAAAATTGTTCTTTATAGTTGAGGTTTTTAGCGAAGGCAAGAGGCTAAAGGTTTTAGCAAAGGTTTTTTAATCAATGTACTTAAATTGTATAAAGTGTATCGATGCATATGTGTGTGTGTGTGTGTGTGTGTGTGTGTGATGCATGGGTGTACCAAATAATCATATGCTTCGGTAGTCATTATAATCAATCCATAAAAAATGGATTTATTTTAATTTTAAACAAACTCTAGGAGGTGCATCATAATTGTATAAACACATCGATGCGCTAATATCTACAATGCACCAAAACAGTTTAGCTATTTCACCATGTAATATTGATTTTTAATTTTAAAAATTACAAAAAGTGTATCGATGTGTGCCCATAGAAGATGCTCAATGCATTCCTTATGTAGGCGCAATAGGGACGTTTCATTATTTTGTGATATCACAGATATTGGTGCATAGTTAGATAATACGTGCACGAGTGCATCTATATGTAAGAAGCATTGAACTAGGTTTGGATATTTTGTTATAAAAATATAGGTTTTTTTATTTAAAAAAAAATAAACTAATTGGTGTGCTTAATAGCCCGAACATACACTGGTGTGACTAAAAAGTGCACTAATCTACAAAATTTAAAAAAAAATCTAGAGGTGCTCCATGGACTCATAAACACACTAGTTTAACTGATTGTCAAGTGCATTGAGGTAGGATTTAAAAAATAAAATAAAAAACAAGCAAATCATTATTTCATTTTTACCTATCCTTCAATGCTTCCAACCATACAAGCATCAATGCTCACTATCCTTGTATGAAAACCCCATTGTCAGTGATATTATGATATTGGATTCCTTGTGTCCTTTGCTTTGCTAATGGATTTGGTTTGTTTTTTAATGTTGTAAAATGGTACCATATTTTCATTTTTTATCTACGTTGCAGTCATGCCTTCTCAACGAGGAATAGGCTAGGTAAATTGTTTGTTACTTCCTCATTTACATTTTTAGCAGATTAAAATGTAGAATTTGGCTTAATTTTGCAATTTTTTCATCTTTTTTATAAAATTCTGCGTGGTACATTTAAGTGGTTCAATTTACACCGATGTATTTTTTACCTGTATATAAGCTCACATCTTTTATCTTTACCTTTTCTTTACTTAGAATTTTTTTCAATCCATGGTGGGTTCATAACCTTCCCCATCAAGTTCTGTGTTATACAAAATACACTTATATTCTCTGCCACATCCATATTGCACCTCGACTTAGCCATTTCTTAAGTTCTTCTGGAATGACGGGTTCGTAGGTTGGTGGACTCGCGAGTTCATGTTCCCCCAATTCATTTCCTTGTGTTCTATAAGTCCGACCGATAGATGATCAACACTTAACTGATTTTTGATATCACCGCGGGTTGGTAGACTTGCGGATTCATGTTTGATCCCTCACTTCTTGATATCTACATTCGATCCTTCGTCGTATTACATATATCACTTTGCACTTTCCCCAAGACTTATTTAATGTTAATCTTAAGGAGGATAATATTCAATTAATTTTTGAAAAGGTCGTTATTAATGGCAAACTTCTTGAGGTGATCCTTCATTCAATCCACATTAACTCTTCCATCGAAAAAGGAGTTGTGAGTTATATTGTCAAAAGGGGATTTACTTTGAAATTAACGTTTCAAAGTGAATATACAAAAATCCGCCAACTTTCAACCAACATGGTAGTGAAAGGAAGGGGACACTTTTCTGGGGATACTTTGAATTTATTTGGGCGAGAAGAACAAAAATACTTTGAAAGGAATGAAAATATAGTCTGGATATCAGGCATCGCCTCAGCAGGGTGCGTACCATAGATTTTTGACTGTAGGGAAATTGTTTCTTGGTGTGTCGATAAATATGAAAAGAAGCATAGAGTGATTCAACTTCAAGGGAATTTCCTGTTTCCTTGTCGTCATCTGTCTTCAAAAGGATGTTAAAGTTCCATGAGCCAACCATCACATTCAAAGGGGAGGAAGCTAGACAATTCCTTGAAGAAAGAAATCATGGACTTGAACTATTATGGGAGTACCTCGAAGATCCCACCATGATGTTAGTGGATTTATCAAAAAATCAATTCAATTCACTTAAAAATACTTATAAAGAGATTGCATGGCTATTTACCAGAGTTATAGGTCAAGAATCAACAATGACAATTACTCGGTTAGCCCTTTATATTTTATATTTTACAATTCATGAGTAGGTAGTCTTCGAGTGGGTGAAGATCATTTCCATGGAAATTTCTTCACAATTAGCAAATTTCAAAGACAACAAAAGGTTGTAGATGTCTTCATATTTGATATTTGCTATCACTTATTGTCATGCTTTTAAAGGGCTGAGTATCACAAGGAGAGTTGATTGTAATTGATCTAGTACCAATGTGGTACCAAGCCCTATGGAGACAAAGGGTTACTCATCATTTTTATAAAGTTTATAACATATTCGTTTCTATTCTCAAGAAACTCATATTTGGCCCCAAAACATCTAGATTATCCCTCGAAGCATCAACCTTGCTAGATAAGAAAGGGAGTTTTGAGAAAGTGGAGCAATATAGTGTGGTAAGAACATATTGTTCTCATGATAAGCCCTTTTATCTCCCTTATTATGTTTCATATAGAATGCTTGTCATAGAGGTCACTAGAAGTACATATTATGGGTGCATTTCTTCCATGATAAAAGGAAAAAATAGTTTATTCCAATGCCATGGAGAATTGGGCAAATTTTATTAAGAGGTATTTCTAAAATTGATGAATTTGCAATTTAGTTGGATCAATACAACTTGAAATTTGCAGAGGAAATCAAGGGTTTTGACCCAAATCATTTATTTATGGACCACGTGACCTCTATTGGATACAATACTACACTTTCTAATACATTTTTGTTTGAAGAAGAAGAGGGTGATAGTCAAGACCCACCAACACCAATTGGCGAAAGGAAAATGGAAGATATTGAAATTGTTGTTAGTACTACAGATAAGCATAAGCATAGAAAAAAAATGACAAATAAAAGAAGTGCTCATTCGCCAAGTGTATCACAAAAAAGCGACCTACCCAAGCAAAGTTCCCAGCCAATGACACCACAACAAAATAAATCTTCTACCAATAATTCTGACGATGGGGGTGATCAAAAACCTCAAAGAGGAAAGTTGGAGAAATATCATAAACTTCAGGTCAAGATAAAAGGGCAAATTACTCAATAGGAGAAAGAAAATATCATGCCTAAAGGCGAATTTTTGTTTCAAGATATGGATCTAGATATTAATATTGAAGATATTGAGTTCCTGGATGATGAATAGAGACTCTAGGAAAGAAGGGAAGTTGCAACTGAGATTAAAACTCAAGAACAAACCTTTTTAGAGGATGAATATTTCACGATACAAAATGCCATGTTTGAAAAAATCTCTAAAAACATAATTTTAGAGAAAATAAATTCAAAGAATAAAAGAAAATCTAAATTAAAATTTGATTTCAATGGTGTACCCACTTCCAAAATCGCCAAAATTCACAAAGCTACAGGCAATGCTTTAGAAGTATCGGTGGATGACATGGAAGTCAAAATTTCTAGGCTTAAAGAAAGGGTTAAGGAATTAGAACATACTTTGATGCCACCCCAGTTTTAACGGTCCAACCTTGGTAGGGCTTTGGTAAAACCCTAGAATTGAGTTTAAAATTGAAGGGAACATTGAGTTACTTGCTGCAATTAGGCGCTACATTCTAGAAAATATTAAAAAGAGAATGTCTCTCATTTTAGAGACATGGGATTTAGCAAGTAGCTTTGTCTCCCTTGGTTTTAAAATTCAAAATCTCAAAGAATATTTACAAGATGACTTAAGAAATGACGAAGGTTTTTATAACGATGCACTTGTTATATTTATGTTGGTTGCTTCTTGTCTGCGCAGGGGTTATAAGACCCAAGGTTTGGTTTGACTATGACCAACAAAACCCTCAAGACACTGACCCTTTCGGCATCACCTGCTTGCGCAGATGAAGTCTCACCCAAGGTATCTATTGGGCCTGCAAGAACCAGGTTTCTGCAGTAGTAAGGGAAAGGGAGGCTGATGCGTGAATCATTCTGCCTGATCTTAACTTATGTATGATATTGATTATTTCCTAAACTATCACATCCATACATAAACATTACAACAATAACCAATCCATAAACTAAATTCATTCTGCGAAGTATGTCATCATTCATGAACGCATAAAGACAAGTAAGAACACAAGACACAATATCCTCTCTAAACTAACTCTTTATTCATGTTCATGATCTTTCCATAACCTAAATCCTCTCCCATGCGCACAATCTCACACTCACATACGCATACCTATCTCTCTCTCCCAATCCTGTTACATATTTATACCCCAAAATCTAGGGTTTCAAGTTCTATTCTTATCTATCCCAAAATAGCCCATTACAATGCATGGCATAGCCATCTTTAGTTAACTGGCTATTTACCTTCTTCTACTTCTTGTTCTTTATACAACTTTTTGGTTGTCCTTCTATTTCTGGAAAGTCGCACTATCGTCATTTGTGCTTCCTTTTCTTGCTCCCTTGCTTTATCCTTTTGTCTTTGTGTTGTCTCCGTCCTTCGCGTCCTTCTGTGCCCTTTGTATCTTCTGCGCAAATCCTTCCTTCGACATGATTCCTTTTTTCTGCATGATTCCTTCCTTATGCACTCTTTCTTTATACTTAGGATTTTATATTCAAAAAGTTATCTGTCCAATAGGCCCCCAACACCCACATGCGTCTCGTCCCGATCCACTCATGCATGTTGCATGTTCTTCCATGCTGCAATGAACTGTTGCACCATAGCCTTAGTTGTTTCCACCTTTGTGACAATGGTGGCCTCTTTGGTGGTGATATCCTCGGTGGCTTTCTCAGTCAAATCATGCAGTTTATTTTCTGTATCATGCACAACCTGCTTGACCTTCTCCTAGACAATGGCCAAATATCCAATAATCTTGACTGCTTCCTCTTGCCTAGGTCCAAGTCTTTGTTGAAGGACCTTTTGTTGGTCCCTTAGTCGCTCTACTTCAAATTATGCTTGTCGTTGCGCCAAAATGGTCGACATTCGCTCAACTGGTGGCAATGTTGTTGCCTCATTGGCCCGCTCTTGCACTGCTCGCAGTTTGGCCTCTACGACCTGCATTTCTGGGTCCCCCATGATTTCTTCCTAGACTTTGGCACTTTCCTCGCAAAGGCGTGCACAATCATCTTCAAATTTCTTAATCCTGGCAACTATTATTGTTGTTGTCTGCAGTCTACCCTCGCGCACCTCAGGTGGCTTGCCTGGTGTGGTCTGTTGTTGGAAATCTTGGACCTGCTCTAGGAATCTCTTCATAACATCCCTAATCTTCAACAATTGTTCCTCCATGGTGCCCTCGATGACCAAGGGGAATTTGGGTACTTGCTTGTATAACTGTTGGACGATGGTTTGGGTCTTTTGTACCATAGCATCTACGTCATCCTTCTTCTTTTGAGCTATCGTTTCCCTTTCTTTTGCACTCTCTTGGGTCTTCAAAATTTCTTCCATTCTGTCTTCAATCTCCTTCTTTTTCCACAGGGTCGTATCATACTGCATTTGTATGCGGGTGATTTCGTGCATGAATTTGACTAAGTCTTGGTGTGTAGTGTCGCCTCGATGCCTTATCTCCTGAACCAACTGCGCTTGGAGTTCCTCTATCCTGTGGATGGGTAAGTTGGAAATGATGCTATTAAGTTGGCCTAAGGCTACAATCTGTTCTTGCAATGCCCTCACTGGTAATTCCAGTGTGGTTGCCTCAAGTTGTATAGTGCAATGCTCCCCTGAGGGTTGGATTAGAGCTTCCCGTGCACCGACCTTGACTATCATTTGTGTTGTGGAGGGGTCGTCCCCTGTCTTGGGGTCTTTCACGATGCATGTTCTTTCTAACAGATGTTTCAGAACTCCCAACTGATCCTGAACCTTCTTTTGTCGTTCCTCGTGCTTTGTTGCAGCTTCTTCCCAAATCTCTTCGATGGAATCACGGATCAAGAACCCAATGCGATCCATATCATTGTCACTCAAGATATAAAATGGGGTATGGTGTTGTGATTTTTATTTCTTTCATGCTCCCTCTATCTTTTCAAGCGTCCCTCCTGCTTGTTCTGGCTCCTGATATTTCCTTTTGAGACCAACTTCAAGGACTTTCATTTTTCCCTGGTTCTTGTCTGTGCCATTTTTTCGGACCGAAGCCTCTTCCTCCTCGCTTTGTCCTTGGTCTTCGTCCTTCTAGGAGGATCTTGGCTTGTCAGCTAGGTTCTTCCAGTTGTCCTCCCAGTCATTAATTATGGCATGCACCTCTTCCACTGTTAGTCGGTAATTGGTTGGTAATTCCTGTCACGCGAGATCCTTCTTGGATTGCACATTGAGGTGGTGCACGCCAGCTCTAAATCACGTGACGTCCCGGTAGGTGATAATGGCTTCCTTGAGAATCCGTACTGTACTCTCTACCACTTTTGTGATGAACTGAAAATACGAGTAAAAAACAATGTTGGTATCAGTCTACCTTCTTCTTATGGTGGAGTGCCATAAGTTGGTGTATATAGCAGCCAATGGAATGCAACATGAAACATGCATGTACTGGTAGTATGTGGGCCCCTTCCCTCCGACTAGCGCAATAAGAATAAGTAGCCACACATAATGAAATTCCACAACTTTTTCCTGGGCTTTTGTGCAGTCTTTCAAGAATTGATTCACGAGGAAGGTTGCCCAATTCATTTGCACGCCTTCCTTGCATCTCTATGCCACAGAGATAACTATCACTGGTACCTCATCATTTCGACATTTACGCAATAATTTGCAGGTCAAAACCTGCATCATGAACCTAACCTCTAGGTCATTGATGCTCTTTACATCCAGACCACGTTTGCCTCTGAATTTATCATACTTGTCTTTGATGGTCTTAGAGAGGGCTCACTCTCCCATTTTAAGAAACAATAAGGTCGAATCTTCACCTACCTTGCTCAACCTTGTAATGCGTGCAATTAGTGTTGTATCAATTGAAATTGGGGGATCTATCCATAGTGTCCTGCCATGGACACAATTGAGCAATACCTTGACACGTGCATTGATTTCGTTACTCCGTTCGAAATGTGGAATTTTGAACAACTTAAGGATTCCGAATTTCTCCAGACCTGACACCCATTCCTTCGCTTCTACCTGATTTTTTCCTGTAGAGGGGTCTATCTTTGTGCATAAATATTGATCCTTGTCCAACTTAGGGAACTTCTGCGTGTCTGTGATGTCATGACCCATAAATTTTGAAGTTGGACACCTTGCAGAGCATGTCCTCGTCTTGCCTAACACCTTTCGGGATTGGTGTTGTGGGTAATGGATATTTAGGATTTGTCAGTACTGTAACTGAGGGCGCGTCATCCGTCCTTGGAGGAAAATAGTCTCTATAATTTTTTTTAGGAGGTGTCGAGGCCTATTAAGCCCTAATATTGGCTCATTACCCCCTAATTGGGGAACATTATATTAGTAATGTTATTTTATTTATGTCGGCTTTAGGCCATTGGTTGTAATTATACGTCCTAGTCTCCTATATATACCAAGGAGACATTTTCATTTTGAATCAACTTATACTTGAACATTTAAGTGGGGTAAAAGGAGGTTGCCCCCTCGAAGAGGCTTATTATAAAAAATTATCTCTATTTCAAGGCGTTCAATACTTTTTCTGAGGTTTTTCTATGTTGTATTGATATTTGGTTCTTGACATATGGTATCAGAGCTCAAGGTCTTGGGGTTTCGCTGCTACATCTAAGACACCTTGGAATTTTCTCTATAATTTTTTTTTCTACAATGTTTATGAAGGAACGACCTGGAGGATATTTATTAGACAGATCAAGGTACGTTGGGTTCAAAATTCATCTCCTGAGGCCTTATAATTTCGAAGATACAGCCTGTGTAAGATAGGGTTTTGGAATCATCCTGAAATGAGTCATTGCGGAATTTTCACTATAAATTTTTTTCTGTAATGTTTAAGACCCTGAACTTCGGAGGCTAATCACAAAAATTAGTAAGGTATCTGTGGTAAAATTTTTATCTTCTGGGTCATCTTAAATTTGTAGATACACCTTGTGTAAGATAGGGTATCTGACTAGTCCTATTGACTAGTCTCAAGAAGGTGTTCCAGGTAAAACAATCATAACTTCTTCCTAGATTATCCAAATTGAGTGGGACTGGTTTCATTGGATCGTGGACAGTCTGTAATATTTTTTGTGCGAGTTTTAGAATTTTATATCAATTATTTTGTGCGGGGCATGCTATACAAGTGAGATCTCCTGGAAAGGAAAACAATCAGCAAGTTGTGGGGAAGTTACCATAAATTCCACTTGGCACATCCAATTTTGATCAGACCTATGGCATTGCATAGAAGAAATATTAGAGAACTACATAAAAGAAAGTTTCATACCTAGAAGGGTTGAAACTTGGGAGATACAACAGAAGAAAGATTGTCTAGCAGAACCACCTCAAAATCAAGGTTCAAAAGTGATACTTGGCCAACATGCCATCCAAAAAGGGATCTTCTACACCAAATAAGCCTCCAGACAATCCTAATTGGACTCTTGATGAAGGTGAAGAAATGCGTAGGGACATAAATGATTTACAAAAGAAGATAGTAACAAAATATGAACTACAAGAGATGATGGAGGGTTTAAAAGGGGAGATCATGGAAG
>SNQJ01S0069669.1:68991-90343 GCA_010110895.2 Picea sitchensis | reverse complement strand
CATGTATGATGTTTTTTTCCAAGAATGTTTTATCAGTGGCCTCAAGGATGAGATTCGTGCCCATGTCCTCATGGCTTGGCCTCAGAGTTGGGTGGAGGCTACTAAAAGAGACAAGGAAGCACAACAAGTTGTCTCTTCTCAAAACCTAAAACCCTCCTTTATTCCTCACACTAAACCAATAAATCCTAGTCCTCCTTCTACTCCACTAAAGATCCAAAACTTGACCAGGGCTGAAATGAATGAACGCCAACTCAAAGGCCTTTGTTATAATTATGATGAAAAATATTTTCCGAGACACAAGTGTAAGGAATAAAAGATCCCCCCCCCGAAGTAGAACTAGTCATTTCCCTCAATGCTCTCACTGACTTCTTTGCTCCCCAAACCCTCAAGCTAATTGGTTACATCAAGCATAGGAAGGTCATCATTCTTGCTGATAGTGGAAGCACCCATAATTTTATTCATCACCGCATTGCCCAAAAAACTAATTGCTATATTTGTGCAATCAATAATTTCCAAATCACGATTTCCAATGGCAGGTCCATGAAATGTGGAGAGCATTGTGAAAATGTGTGTCTCCAAATTGTTGACTACCACCTGAAATATCATATGTTTGCTATTGACATGGGCGGTTGTGACATTGTGTTGGGTGCAGAATGGCTAAGGACCTTGGGTCCCATTTTCATGGATTTTAAGGAATTAACCATGCAATTCAACTATGAGGGCCAACAATATAAGTTCCAAGCCATCACCGTCGGTTCCCTAGAGATCATTAGTTCCCATCGCATGGAAAATTTGCTAAGAAAAGGTCATTCTGGCATTATTGCCCAACTCCATGCCATACAAGCAACTGAGACACCCTCTGTGGCGCAGGATCTCCAATCCATCCTCTCTAAACATCAAGTAGTTTTTTCCACTCCCCAGGGACTCCCTCCTTCCCGTGGTGTTCATGATCATTCCATTCCCCTTGTCCCAGAAAGCCTTCCTCCCAATATTCGTCCCTATTGTCACTCATTTTCCCCAAAAAATGAAAATGAGAAAATGGTTCAAGAACTGCTCAACGCAACTGTTATCCGCCCTAGTACGAGCCCCTACTCTTCTCATGTGGTCATGGTCCTTAAGAAAGAAGGTTCTTGGCGCATGTGTCCTGACTTTTGCACCCTCAACAAACTCACCATTAAAGAAAAATTTCCCATTCCTGTCATTGATGACCTCTTGGATGAACTGAGTGGCGCCCAATTCTTTACTAAACTTGATCTTCGTTCTGGCTACCACCAGATTCGTATGAAAGAGATAGACATTCCTAAGACTGCCTTTAGAACTCATGAGGACCACAATGAGTTTTTGGTCGTGACCTTTGGCTTGTGTAATGCTCTCTCCACTTTCCAAAGCCTCATGAATCATGTATTTCGTCCTTTTCTCTGTCATTTTGTCTTAGTTTTCTTTGATGATATCCTCATCTATAGCAAAACCTGGACAAACCATCTTGCTCATGTGGATTGAGTTCTCCATCTACTCTCTCAACACCAACTTTTCCTGAAACAATCTAAATGTGCTTTTGGCACCTCAGAATTCGAGTACTTGGTTCATCTTGTTGGCAAGGCTGACGTCAGGGTGGATCCTAAAAAGATTAAAGCTATGCAAGATTGGCCTCACCCAAAGACTCTCAAAATCTTGCATGGATTTATAGGACTCCAACAGCTGCTCAAGCTTTTCAAACCTTGAAGATGGCCATGTGCACCACTCCAGTCCTGACCCTTCCTGATTTCACAAAGACCTTTGTCCTAGAATGTGATGCTTCAGGAAAAGGAATTGGTGTTATCCTTATGCAAGAGGGTCGGCCTTTGGTGTTTACCAACAAACAAATGTCTGAGTAGAATTTGGTAAAATCAATCTATGAAAAGGAAATGTTGGCTATTCTGCATGTCGTTGATCTTTGGCACCCTTATCTATTGGGGCAACGCTTCCAAATTAAGAAAGATCATCAAAGCCTCAAGTATTTTCTGGTACAACGCATTTCCTCCCAAGAGAAATAAAAATGGGTGACTAAGCTCTTTGGATATGATTATGAGATCATTTACAAGAAAGGAAAAGACAATGTGGTTGCTAATGTACTTTCCAGAAAATATGAAGATGAAGGGTCCCTTTTTTCTCTCTCCTTCATTGTACCAGATTGGCTCCAAGCTGTTCACCAGGAATGGCTACACAATCCCAAAAGTTTGCATCTGATACAACAATTGTAGTCCAATTCTCCAGTTTCCCCAGGGTACTCTTGGCTCCATGATGAGCTTCAATACAAAGGCTGCTTGTATTTAAGTAAATATTCAAAACTTAAATCCACGGTGCTTTCTGAGCTTCATGCTATACCCACAGCGGGGCACTCTGGGTTTACCAAAACCTATGACAGGGTCAAACGTTCTTTTTCATGGGATGATATGAAACATGATGTTCATAATTTTGTGGCTGAATGTGATTTGTGTCAACGCAACAAGGCCGAAATTGTCAAAACTTCTGGTACACTACAATTAATTCCGATTCCACCTGCTATTTGGCGGGATATCTCTATGGATTTTATTGTAGGCTTACCTAAATCGGGCAATAAATCAATCATCATTTATGTGCTCTTCAACACCCATTTACAACATCCACTCTGGCTCAACTTTTCATGGATCAGGTCCAAAAGCTTCATGGCATGCCAAATTCTATTGTTTCTGATCGCGACCCAACTTTCACTAGCAATTTTTGGAAAGAACTGTTCAAGCTCCAAGGCACCCAATTGCATCTCAGCACAACTTATTATCCCCAGACTGATGGTCAAACTGAAGTTGTCAACAAGTGTTTGGAAACATATTTGAGGTGTTTTGCCTCGGAAAGGAAAAATCAGTGGGCTCAATGGTTACCACTAGCTGAATGGTGGTACAACACTTCGTACCATACAACTACCTGCATGACTCCTTTTGAAGTAGTATATGGACAAAAACCACCTTTAGTTCTCTCATATTTTCCAGGTGTCTCGAAGGTCCAGGCGGTTGACCAAACGCTTATAGTTCAAAAGGCTATTCTCCGTACCTTCAAAGATAATTTGGTCATGGCCCAGAATCACATGAAGCAACAAGCAGATCAAGGTCGCTCTGAATGTCAATTTACAGAAGGGGATCACCCGTTTCTTCGACTACAACCTTACAAGAAAAATTCCCTCAAGGTTGACCATTGTCAGAAACTGGCACCCAAAATTTATGGTCCTTATACCGTTCTCAAGCGTGTGGGACATGTGGCCTATCAGTTAGCTTTTCCCAGTCATTCTAAGCTCCATCTTGTTTTTCATGTCTCCTTCTTAAAGAACATGATTGTAACTAAGTGCCAAACTCAAACCAACCTTCTCGAGTTGGATGAAGAAGAATCCATTTGGCTACAACCACAAGCAGTCTTGGACCAGTGTGAGTGTCATCTGCATCAACGAACCATCAAGGAAGTGTTAGTTCAGTGGAAATATACAACTCTAGCAGATGCCACTTGGGAACCAACTACCATTCTGCAACAATTTCCACATCTCAAGCCTTGAGGACAAGGTTGTTTTTAAGGGGGAGGACATGTTAAGGACCTAACCCCTCACATAGGTAGAATAATATATTTCGATGTAATAAAGGTCAATATTAATAAGGCATAGCAATAAGGAAGAATAAGTCCAATGTAAGAAGACCTAATAGAAGCTTCCGCTTCTAGAAGGATCTTCCTCCAGATGGTTCTTTTGATATACATATTTAGTATAAATAGGAGTCGAGGGTATGAGAACTTTGTCTTGGATATTATTGTAATAGAGCTCTTCTCTGCTGGAGGTTGCCCCCTCGAAGAGGCAAGTGAACGTTTCTCTCAGTAATCAAAGTGCTCTTTCTGGTGTTATTCTGGTATCATTTTGGTATTATTGTGGTGTTGTTCTGGTTATATTGTTGTTCATTTTCCATTTCTAGCTATTTATTTATGTTCTGTATACTTTTTTATATCTGGACTATTACATCGTCTAAGTACACTTCCAAAATTTTATGGATCAACTCTTTGAATGTAGCCACAACCACTCTAGAAAACATTGGAGGGGCATTCTTCAATCCAAATGGCATCACTGTGTATTGATAACTGCCCCATTCTATCGCAAATGTGGTTTTATGTCTGTTCTCTTATGTGATTTTTATCTGATGGTACCCAGAGAATCCATCAGTGAATGAATACGCTTCTTGACCCCCTACGTTCTCCAGTACTTCATCAGTGAACGATGTTGGGAATGGGTCATGTAAGCATGTGTCATTAAGCTTCCTTAACTCAACGCAGATTCTAATCCCTCCAGTCTTCTTGTCGTGCACCACCATAGGGCTAATCCATTCAGATTCTTGGACTAGTTTGATGATGCCCGTGTCGAGCATTCTATCTAGTTCAGCCTTAACCTTCTCCTTATGCCTCGGGTTCAACCTGTATGGTCTCTATCGTATTGGATTAGCTCCAGGTTTTTGTGGATTCTTCATCTCCCCTAAGTTGCCTGCTATTCCTTTCATATATGAGAATGTAGTTGGAAATAATTCATGATATTCTTGTAATAAGTCCTCCACCTTCTCGATTGTCTCATCATTCCAATAGTATCATATGTGCACAAACGTAGGGTTATCCGTTGTCCCAATGTTAACTTGCTTTGTCTTTATTGGTTGTGTGTATGCGACATATACCAGCTTTGTCCCTTCTACTACGCATGTGCCTTCTATCTATGGTACCTGGACATTCCTGGGATCCCCTTCATCGTATTCCTCCTCCATGACATTATAACATTCCAATAGCTTATGGACCGTTATTTTGGCTTTGTGCGCACTGCCTAAGGGTTCTTCTTCCACCGATTCTACCTTCGAGAAGATCGTTGTTCGGATGGCCTGTAGGGCTGCCTGTATGGAGGGAGATTCATGTTCAAATGTGAACGTGACTTTGAATCTCTGGACCAATCCTTCCCATGTTGTTGTCTCTCTGTGCATCTCCAATTCTAAATAATAATTCCTTGGGATTGTATCCAACGTGTGTATGAACCAGTGCGTCCATTCTATTTCTGATACCAAGCGCCATAAAGCCCTACATTTTTCCACATGATCCACCGGGTCACTTTCTCCTGTGTATTTCCGCGTACTTACTTCTACTTCAGGTCCAAAGCGTATTTGCATGAGTCTACTGCGTTGTGCCCAATCGTTAATACTCTTTTTGTGCACGACCCACCATCTAGCTGGAGTTGCTTTTAAGATGACATCCAATGTTGTTTAGGTACCTGTAATTCAAATGATTTTATAAACATATTAATCTCAGTTAGTCCATCGTACCTAGGTGGGTCATATATTTCTGTGCCAATCCAACACAAATATCGGTTTATACACACACATCTTCTAGTTGATACTTCATGCATCCTCTACTGCCAATTCTCTAGACTGGCTTTTGAATCTGATGCGCATGAACTAGAACTTCTCCAATTGAGGGCACCATCCATTTTTGGCTCGACATAATCCTCCATTCATGCAATCAAATTATATAAATTTTCCATGTCATTCACTCTTACTGACTTTGTATATCTCTTCCCTTCTGATGGGTCTAAGGGTGCAGTAACCTTTAGATCCCCGACCTCGAAGATCATCTTCCTTCTTTTCAATTTAATAATTGTCTGGTTATCAGCCGCCCATTCTAGTCCCATTAAGATAGATATGGTTTACTATCATCTACGATCTCAATAACTTCAAAATCTGCCATGTTGCACACCCTATCTATGTTTACAAGTACCCCCGTTAGTCGTCCGATTGAGACTATCTTATGCTAATCTACAAGCCTTAATTGGACATGGGACCATATTAATTCAGGTTCTCCCATCATCTCCCATGTCTACTTAGGTAGTACATTCACATCCGATCCTAAGTCTAGAACAACATTATCCACATCGTATTCCCAAATCTATGCATTAAACCTGAATTCCTCGTTGGTTCTCTTCCTGCGTAGTACCTGGTTTACCATTTGCTATGCGACAGGGGTGTCCCTTCCTTTTGTGCAATGATCAATCATGTTGTATAATATACTGAGCACAGTTCTATCTCTCATCAATTCTACACAAATTTTTAAGAATTCGGTTAGTGTACTTACTTGCGCACTTGACTTTTCAGGTGTTGTTGGATCTTCTAGACGAGGTAGTGATGATGTGGATGCTTCCCCATGTGGTTAAAGTATTTCCTTTCTTGCACTATGATATGTCTCTTTTTCCTGTTGTGGTTTGAATGATGGCATATGCCCCGCTGAATTCCTTACCCACTGCTCCATTTGATTTCCTTGAGTTTCCATATCAACGCCCGCGTGAGCTCTTCCACGTGTAACGAATGCGATTCTTGGTCCTTCACTGCATTTTTCAACTGATACCATTTTCAAATTCTGATGCAGATTCTGATTTGGGTTGCCTCTATCTTGCCATTTTGAAACTAGTTGGGGAAAACCCTCTATTGTGTGATCCAGTGCTTTGCAATATGTGCATGTGGTACACGGGTTCTGGCAATCTCGGGCCAAGTGTCCTGGTTGATTATAGTTATAACAAATAATCGGTCCTCGTCCTCTACGACCAAAATTCCTCCTACCTCGGCCTTTGCCAAAATTTTCTATGTTCCCATGATTGAAACCTCTCTGAGTGTTATATTGCGCACCACTCCCATCCGCGTCGGTATTCTCTTCCTGGATCCTGTATATATCCGATGTGCGCTCCCTTAGTAGGTTGAACACACGACGATCCTTTTCTTCACGTCGTACTGATTTGCAAAAATCGCAAAACAAGTTCTTTGGAGTACTCTGATATTTCTGGAGTAATGGACACTCAATGGGATGATGTCCCCATTTCTCACAAATCATGTAGTATCCTCCTCCGGGTAGTGGATTCGGTGCTCCTACTGTCAAGTACTCCACGAATGTTGGGCATCTGTACTTGTGGTGGCCCTCCATCCTGCACTTGCTACACCAAATTTGTTCTCATTTTCCCCTTCCCTTGGTAAGCTCATCCAGCTGAATTGTTAATGCAACTAATTGCGTCTGAACTTGCGTCATTTCCCTAGTGTATCCTGCCAGCGACGACTCTAATTTCATCATAATTTCCAGTGCTTCGGGCTGCGATGCAACCTTCTATTAAATTAGTGGTCTATGAATGTGGGGTAGTAATTCTTTAATGAACTAATCTTGATGTTGTTGATCTGGAATCTGAAAAATCAGTCTCCCCATTACATCCTTAAAGCGTTGATCGTAATCCCATACTGACTCTGTTTGCACATGTTTGATCTCCTTTAGTTCAATAATATACTGCAATTCTGACTTCGGATTTTTGAACTCCTTTAATAGTGCTTGCTTTATTTCTGCCAAATTCCTAGCCTATCCGGTAGGTGTAATACCCTGTAACTTCATATACCATACTAGCGCGCGGCCCCCTAAACGTTGTCTCTAACAACACAATATTCACTGCTTCATCTTGTATGTTTTTAGCAGCCCAAACTGTCTCACAGAAAAACTAGTGTTGTTCCAGGTCCTCTAACCCTACTTCCTTGAATTCAAGAAGTCTAAGTGTATTATCTATCCCCGCCATGTTGGTCTATTTATTCCCTCCTCTTGGTGATGTTGGTACACTCTGATTTTGACTATGCGCACTAATCCCACTATTTTGATTGGTATTGTTTTGTCCTCCTTGTCTAACAATGATGGCGTTAGAAAAGTATTCAAATGTTATTTCTGATTGTGGTGACACACATGGGGTCGTGGATTCTGTTATCACTCCAAAAGTCACCTTAGACTGTAATCAAGTGAGCTTGGTAACATCGAAAGTTTACAAAAAGAAAGTTGTTTTTTAAAGTGTGAAAGAGGCAGGGCTGAAGCTATCTGCTTGACTTAACAAATCATATGAATCTATCCTGGAAAATCATCTTCCATATGTAGCAAAACAGATCATCCAAAAGCAATGTTTAGCCCTTCAAGGCTTTTAGGTGGAAGACTTTTATGAGAAAACATAGAACTGCAAACAGAGAGACATGAAAATCCTTTTCAAGCATACTATTTATACAGTAGAAGAAGAATCATAATCTGAAGATCCTTTTTAGAAGAGATTTAGCAACACACAAGGTAGAAGATCTCAAAGGATCCTCCTAAGCAACCCTCTCACGCTTGCTGTTGAAGAAAAACAAAGTTTAAGAGTCAAAACGAAAAAAAACACAGCTAAACATCACTCTCTTCTGTAAATGAATTCTTAACATAGAAAATGATAAGATAGGCTCTCTTCAAATTAATTATGTCAAATTACAAAAATAGTTTGGGAGCCTCAGCTCAACCATCCACCCCCCTCCTACCTTTTCAAAAGCATTTAATCTATCTATTTATAACAAAATGGAGGCAACAACTGGAGGTACGAGCTGGCCTCCTACCCTTGAAAATCTCTAAACATTTATTTGTTCTAACAACTTAGATAACAACCTATGCTATAAAATAGGAAAATGTTGATGACTAATCCAACCATGCTTCAAACTGATTTGATCCTCTTTTGCTGTGCAAATCTTGTTTTTCCATGTGTCTTTTAGGAGCGTGTAGTTTTTCTCAAAATGCCAGCTGTTGCTTCTGCAAATTTCTCCATCATCAGCTTATCCAAAAGTTGTTAGCTTGGTCCTCCTAGATTCTTGGTGTTTGCTGGCAGTTTCCTCGGGTAGAAAATCTGGGTAGTGCACCTCAAAACAGGACAAGGAGAAAAAGGTAGCGCCACTGTGCTCTGTTCAACGCTTTCGGTGTTTTGGAGGACAAAATTTATGGTGAGTAAGCCACCGAAAGCTATGCTTTCGATGGCTAAGGAGAACTGTGCAAAACTGAAATAGCCACTGAAAAGGCAGGCTTTAGCAATCTGAAAACTAATAAAGTGGCATAATGCTCTGCATTCAGCAATGAAAAGATTGAAATCATGAACATGAAACAAGCCATAATATCATAAGAAAATTGGATAATGAATAGTTGTTGTCTCCTGTCTTCTGTTATCTGAGTACTCTGTGGATAACTGAGAACTTAGTGAAGGTCCTCTTTCTCTTTGTTACAGTGGTAGCTTCTACAAATTTACCATCTCCAGAACATTCTTCATTTGCCCGATTGAAATTGTTGCAATTCTTCATGTATAGAGTCGTTATTTTCTGCTATTGTATTTACAGTCGCATAATGCCACTGTATTTACTCTTGCGCACAGCCAGGAAAGCTTGATTTGAAAAACGTCTGATAGCTTTCACTTTCGGATCTTCTCCAAGGAAATTGAAATCTTAAGCTTATAACAGGTTATATTTCCAATCTTACCCAATTTCAAGCCATGCTTGCCTCAGAACCATGAGTAATTACCGATAATCATAATCATCACCATCCATTAGTTTCCCTGCCGACTTAGTTCACTTTCAATATGCCCATCCGAGTATCTATTGTCAATAGATGAATTGTCTTGACGATTTTCAAGGGGATCATCATGCTTGACAAAACGTTCATCTATGGCAATTTCTGTTTTGCTTTCACTGGAAGCAAGGGGTGTTATCTTGTAATTATTATATGCTGGTACACAGTTGCTATAGGAGATGCTAGTAATTGAACAAGGATGGGCATGGTTGATGACATGCATTTTGCAAAATGTACGCTTGCTTCAAGGGATGCAACCAATGCCCTGGTTTGTTCTAAACTTCCCACATCAGGAGTTTTGTCATTGATATCCACCTGATTTTCAACCCTGGATCAATAGTCAAACTTTGTAAGACATTAAAAACCCAACGATTAACAGATACAAGACTGTCTCGGTCTTCTACAGAGACTCTTTGAAGAGAAATAAAAGCTGTCCTTGCAAGGAAGGGTTCCTCCTTTTCCCGACGACCAAATCCAATATCAATAATATTTAATAAACGTGAACTGAGGACCTCCGGGGAAGACTTTGCAGCCATGCATATCACTGATAAAGCTCCACGGCTTTGCTCTGTCGTCACTCCATTCACATTCAATGCCACTTCCATTTTGGCGTTGTCATCATACAAACTCCTATAGTATTCAATACTACTCGACGCTCTGTATATTCCAGATGAAAACGTAGCGTTCTCAGGGCATCTGTCATTAACGCCTCACCATTTGCGAATTGAAACCCGACTTTCCTCCGTTCTTAGAGCATCCGTGCAATACACCTAGCATCTGTTATTTGTTAAATCGGGCATTTGGCAGCAAATAGTAAACCTTGGAACTTAACATCTGTTGAAACAGAGCTTATTGCTCTTGATAGCTGACAAGGAGGGTTTGAGTCGTGGCTTGACTTGTGGAATGAGAAATTAGACTTGGCGCGTGGCATATGGAAATAAAAGGGTCTTGGCTCTCAATGATGGGTTTTGAGTTGGTTTGATGAATAGCCTACATGTTTAACTTCATAGCTTTGTATCGACTTATTGCTTGGTTTGTGTATGACTTGTTATTTCACTTGTTGAATGAGCTTGGGGTTTGATATATCGATATATGGCATAACTTGGTAGTTGGCATGTTGAGTGTTTGATATTAGAGTCTTTAGACTTAGGAAAACGACTAGACATTATAGATTAGGACTAAACAAATTCATTCATTTTGCAGGTTAAGAGGAGAAGGTCAAAGGATACTGTGTAAAATCAATCACCAGGAGATTAATGAAGCACCTGGAAATCAAGATATTGACCAAAAGATTGGAGAAAAAATCAAATGGAGAGAGATGGAAATGTTCTCAAAAGGACTAGTATATTTTGATCGCTAACATTGGCTCTAATTGGGATGGAGACCTCCCTATGAGACTCCAAGAACCTAGCAGTTTCAGTGGCCTTTCCATTGGGCTATGGAGTCAGCAGTCAACCATTCTTTGTAAAATTTCAAAACCTGCCATTTATTCAAGCAAACTAACTACTGCATCTGCTACAAACTGAAAGAAAGGAAATGCTAAAAAATGAGCTTATTTCTTCCTATTCCTACTCTAATCAAGTGTGTTGCTTCTTGATCAAGTAAGATCGTGCTTCCAATGAAACCATACAAGCATCTGATTAGCTAGTGAAATTCTTGATACGACAATGACAAATGCAGGAACCCATAGATTACTGATATGCAATTCAAAAGAACATAACAACCAACCTTCATTTGACAAAAGTGTTTTGACATCTAAGCTGCTCAAAGATCCAAGATAATCAACAAACAAATCAATAAACTGAAAAGGAATACCTCTTCCCACTGTTTTAGCTGAACATCAGAAGATTTCTGCATATCCTCATGCTGATCATGGCTGCCACCTACAACTGTCTGCAAATCTAAACATAGTTGCAAACTGACTTCACTGCCGATGATAGATTGTTTGATGTTGTCTGCAGATCCAGGTTCAAATATAGTGCATGCGCGCTCACTAATTTGTAGAGATGACTGTTGAATGTCTTCAACGGTTTCCTGATAGCTGATTTCTTCACAATCTTGTTCTCTATCATAATCAGATTCATAACTATCATAACTCGGTTGGCTGCTCCTCAAATCAACAAAATGGATTTGCTCTTCTTCATCAGAGTATTCAACAAAGATAGGTGAGCCCAAGGATCCTTGGTCTTGCACAGAAAAATGAACAATCCCCCAATCTCTCTCTTCAATCTCAGGTGAAAAGATATCATGGGAAACCTCTTGCAGGAAAAGAGAAAGATCCTCTTTTACAATTGGTTCTTATTTCGAATCGGAGATATCAGATGCATAAGGTACATGATATAATGAAACTTAATCCATGCAATCATAAGTACAATCATGACTGATATTTGGAAGACTTTCTTCTCGAGAATAAGAAAGAGAAAGAGGTTCATTTATATTTTCATTTGGACAGTGAATAAAATAGTTTTCATCTATATATTCAACAGAGCAATCTCACAAATCTTGAGCACATTCTACATATCCCTCACAACAGTTATGACAAATATTTTCAGAGGGATAAGATTTTTTGCAGTGTTCAATGAATTCTCTGTGGAAATCCTTCAAGGATCAAATGCTGGAAGGGGGTAACAATAAATACCATTTACGTGCATCCCCATCCAATGAATACATGGACATTTTCATCAATATATCTTCATGATGGATGTCAAGCTGCTGCATCAAATTGTGAAATTCATGAACATGCTCAATAGGGTTGTCATCCTTACCTTCAAAAAATTTGGGCCGCAGATCTTGCCATTCATCAATAAGAGGCATAGGATGTGGATAATCCTCTATAGCTGAGAAATCGAGTGGGGCAAACCTCCTGGCCAGGATAACCTTCAGAGCCATTTAATTGGTCACATTCCAGTGGAGTCACCAATAGATTCTGAACAATGGAGTCGCCATGGTGAATGTGTAGTCTTGAAGGTGTCCAACTTCAGTCACCATCTAAAGCTAGAGCTATGTAGTGTCGTTCTTCCCAGGGAGCTTTTCAATCTGCTCAAATTCATTCTCGACAACGACGCCAATTATGTTATCACTCCAAAAGTCACCCTAGACTGTAATCAGGTGATCTTGGTAATCAAAAGTTTACGAAAAGAAAGTTGATTTTGAAAGTGTGAGAGAGGCAGGGCTGAAGCTATTTGCTTGACTTAACAAATCATATGAATCTATCCTGGCAAATCATCTTCCATATGCATCAAAACAGATCATCCAAAAGCAATGTTTAGCCCTTCAAGGCTTTCAGGTGGAAGACTTTTATGAGAAAACATAGAACTGCAAACAGAGAGACATGAAAATCCTTTTCAAGCATACTATTTATACAGTAGAAGAAGAATCATAATCTGAAGATCCTTTTCAAAAGACATTTAGCAACACACAAGGTAGAAGATCTCAAAGGATCCTCCTAAGCAACCCTCTCACGCTTGATGTTGAAGAAGAACAAAGTTTAAGAGTCAAAATGAAGAAAAACATAGCTAAACATCACTCTCTTCTACAAATGAATTCTTAACACAGAAAATGATAAGATTGGCTCTCTTCAAATTAATTCCGTCAAAGTACAAAAACAGTTCGGGAGCCTCAGCTCAACCATCCACCCCCCTCTCCCCTTTTCAAAAGCATTTGATCTATCTATTTATAACAAAAGGGAGGCAACAACTGGATGTATGAGCTGGCCTCCTACCCTTGAAAATCTCTAAACATTTATTTGTTCTAACAACTTAGATAACAACCTATGCTATAAAACAAGAAAATGTTGCTAACTAATCCAACCATGCTTCAAACTGATTTGATCCTCTTTTGCTGCACAGATCCTGTTTTTCCATGTGTCTTTTAGAAGCGTGTAGTTGTCCTCAAAATGCTAGCTGTTGCTTCTGCAACTTTCTCCGTCATCAGTTTATCCAAAAGTTGTTAGCTTGGTCCTCCTAGATTCCTGGTGTTTGCTGGAAGTTTCCTTGGGTAGCAAATCTGGGTAGCGCACCTCAAAACAAGACAAGGAGAAAAAGGTTGCGCCACTGTGCTCTGTTCAACACTTTCGGTGGTTTGGAGGCCAACATTTATGGTGAGTAAGCCACTGAAATATCTGCTTTTGGTGGCTAAGGACAACTATGCAAAATGAAATAGCCACCGAAAAAGAAGGCTTTAGTAATTTGAAAACTAATACAGTGGCATAATGCTCTGCATGCAGCAAGTGAAAAGATTGAAATCATGAACATGAAACAAGCCATAATATCATAAGAAAATTGGATAATGAATAGTTGTTGTCTCTTGTCTTCTATTATCTGAGTACTCTGTGGATAACTGAGAACTTAGTGAAGGTCCTCTTTCTCTTTGTTACAGTGGTAGCTTTTGCAAATTTACCATCTCCAGAACATTCTTCAATTGCCTGATTGAAATTGCTGCAATTCTTCACGTATAGAGTCATTATTTTCTACTACTGTATTTACAGTCGCACAATGCCACTGTATTTACTCTTGCGCACAGCCAGGAAAGCTTGATTTGAAAGACGTCTGATAGCTTTCACTTTCGGATCTTCTCCAAGGCAATTGAAATCTTAAGCTTATAGCAAGTCATATTTCCAAGCTTACCCGATTTCAAGCCATGCTTGCCTTAGAACCATGAGTAATTACCGATAATCATAATCATCACCATCCATTAGTTTCCCTGCCGACTTAGTTCACTTTCAATATGCCCATCCGAGTATCTATTGTCAACAAATGAATTGTCTTGATGATTGTCAAGGGGCTCATCATGCCTGGCAGAATGTTCATCTATGACAATTTTTGTTTTGCTTTCACTGGAAGCAAGGGGTGTTATATTGTAATTATTATATGTTGCTACACAATTGCTATAGGAGATGCTAGTAATTGAACAAGGATGGGCATGGTTGATGACATGCATTTGGAAAAACATACGCTTGCTTCAAGGGATGCAAACAATGCCCTGGTTTGTTCTAAACTTCCCACATCAGGAGTTCTGTCATTGATATCCACCTGATTTTCAACCCTGGATCAATAGTCAAACTTTGTAAGACATTAAAAACTAGACGATTAACAGATACAAGATTGTCTCGGTCTTCTACAGAGAGTCGTTGAAGAGTAATACAAGTTGTCCTTACAAGTAAGGGTTCCTCCTTTGCCCAATGACCAAATCCAATATCTATAATATTTAATAAATGTGAACTGAGGACCTTCAGGGAAGACTTTGCAGCCACGCATAGCACTGATAAAGCTCCACGACTTTGCTTTGTCGTCACTCCATTCACATTCAATGCCACTTCCATTTTGGCGTTGTCATCATACAGACTCCTAGAGTATTCAGTACTACTTGGCACTCTGTATATTCCAGATGAAAACATAGCATTCTCAAGGCACTTGTCATTAACGCCTCACCATTTGCGACTTGAAACCCGAGTTTCCTCCGTTCTTAGAGCATTTGTGCAATACACCTAGCGTCTGCTATTTGTTAAATCGGGCATTTGGCAGCAAATAGTAAACCTTGGAACTTAACATCTATTGAAACAGAGCTTATTGCTCTTGATAGCTGACAAGGAGGGTTTGACTTGTGGCTTGACTTGTGGAATGAGAAATTAGACTTGGCGCGTGGCATATGGAAATAAAAGGGTCTTGGCGCTCAATGTTGGGTTTTGAGTTGGTTTGATGAATAGACTACGAGTTTAACTTCATAGCTTTGTATCGACTTATTGATTGGTTTGTGTATGACTTGTTATTTCACTTGTTGAATGAGCTTGTGGTTTGATATATCGATATATGGCATAACTTGGTAGTTGGCATGTTGAGTGTTTTGAGATTAGAGGCTCTAGACTTAGGAAAATGACTAGACATAATAGATTAGGAATAAACAAATTCATTCATTTTGCAGGTCAAGAGGAGAAGGTCAAAGGATATTGTGTAAGATCAATCACCAGGAGATTAATGAAGCACCTGGAAATCAAGATATTGACCAAAAGATTGGAGAAAAGATCAAATGGAGAGAGATGGAAACACTCTCAAAAGTACTAGTACATTTTGATCGCTAACATTGGCTCCAATTGGGATGGAGACCTCCCTGTGAGGCTCCAAGAACCTAAGAGTTTTTGTGGCCTTTCCATTGGGCTATGGAGTTAGTAGTCAACCATTCTTGATCACTAACATATTCAATGTAGGATCCTGTCTAAGTAGGACTTATCGACTCTTCTATTACTGGATTGGACTAACACCCTTCTTCTTTGCCTCCTCTATATGGTATCTCTAAAATTCATACTTGTGCGTAAGGTTCCTGTACTTCTGGCTCACTGTGCGACTCTTCTCTCCTAGCCCCAATATTTTACCTTTTATACCTCCTTTCTCTGTGCAACTCTCCAAATTTGTAGTCTTCCTCTAGTGTACTGCCTTCTTGCATCCTCAGTCCCTTCCTTCCTCTTTCATTGCTTCCTCCCTTTTCTCAGGCCATCCTTATGTTCTCCTCCAACTCCCCTATGTGCACAAATCTCGTTTAGTTGTCAGACTTCATTATCATCACATGCTTTTTACATAGTAGCATCTTTATCCATGTATTCAATGATTTCAAGAACCTCCCATGCGGGCCTTCGATTTATTTTTATTTTTATTTTTTATTTTTTATTTTTTTCTGCAACACTGTATGACTAAATGTAATCTATGACAAATTATGTAACATAAATCCCTGGTATACTATCCAACCAAAAATCAATTGCTCGAGTAGTTGGGTTACTTACCGAATTCAACTGCCTTACTAATTTCAGAGTCAAATTCTTCGGTGCTGCAACACTAAACCTTCATGTCTTCTCTACCAACCTTTTTAGCCACTCGGTCAAAATTTCTGGGAATTTGCCAGAGAATTTTTCATGTTGATCCGTGAACACATACTTTTGCATCCATTGCTCGTCACTCATTCGACGGTTCATGTTCTCTTGTCGTGCAAAGTCCCATTCTTTTCATTCCAACGAGTCTGTGATTTCTTTCTTAGTCGACCTCCAAAAAATTCCCCTAGTTGCAAATTCTCGGTCCTGGAAACGAAACCATTTGTTGGTTGCTTCTTGTCTGCACTGGGGTTATAAGACCCAAGGTTTGGTTTGACTATGACCAACAAAACCCTCAAGACACCGACCCTTTCAACATCACCTGCTTACGCAAATGAAGTCTCACCCGAGGTATCTATTGGGGCTACAAGAACCAAGTTTTTGCATCAGTAAGGGAAAGGGAGGCTAATGAGTGAAGCTTATTCCAAGTTAATGGACTTAGACCTTGCGAGAACTATTGGTGAGGTATAAGACCCCAAACGTATTTCAAATAACATTCTCTTGGAAAGGCAACAATTTGAAGAACATATAGAAATATTGAAAGGAATATTAGTGGAGAAGTTCAACAATATGACCGAGTACACGAAGCAAGAAATTGTAAGCTGGATCATGGAATATGTGAATAAAAATGAAGATATTGAAATTACATTACAACAACTTTCAATTGATTATAGAGAATTTGAAAGCACAATGTTAGACATAAGGGTTAAACAAGAGACAACTGTTGCTCCAATGCATGAATATATTGAAAATTGGTTAAAGTTGGCTTTAATAAAGATTATTGAAGAGGATCAAATGAAAGTAGTTGGTATCGGTCAAGAAACTGTCACCAGAGAGAATATAAGAGCAACAACGGCCCAAAAATGAGTGACAGATACCATCATAGTAAGTGTGAATTGACCACATCCTTTTCCATTTTGTCTCCCACTTTCATAATTCATCCAATTATATTTTGTCTATCCCAAGGAGAATATAACCAATTTATGATTGCTCCCTTCTTTTCTCTTTTCAAGTCTTACATTGTTCCTGCCCTGTTCTAGCTATGTTCCCCCTCTTTTCATATTTCATTTCTTTATTTTATGGTCCACGGGAGCCCCATCCCAGTCCATCTTTGGACGAATGGTTTTATTTTTATAAAGACTATTAAAGACTATATCATTTTTTTGAAAAACCCACAAAACTACTTCGGGGTTAATTTTAATTGTATCTTTTAACCCTGAGCTTTTAAGTATAAGATATTTGAAATTAACCTATCAAATCCTGTTTTGATTTTAATAGAAAGACTCTTTTAAAGTTCTCTCATATGTGGACCATATGTCTTCTTTTCTTTGAATGTGATCAAGAATATCCAAAATTGTGATGGATGTGAGATTTATTTTATATTTTTTGTAGTTATAATATTTGAATTATATTTTTACAAATATCTTATTTTATGAGTGAAGGTTCCTGGGTCATTTCTCAGGAACTCTTGATGCATGTATATTCTTTAAAATATTTTGATTTATTTGATGGATAAATATTCAGGGTTTGTTATCTGGCATCTCTCAATATTTCACAGTCCCAAGATATCCAAAGATAAATATTTTAAAGAATCTAAAGAGGAGCACCACCTCTATAAAAACACAGGGGGATTCATATCCTCTCGGGGTTGTTGTTTCGATCTTAACCGATTCAAACATCAAACACGTATGTGATGTGTACTAAAATTTTACAAGACGTATCATTAGTGATGCATTGTTTTATGTTGAGCGCACCGATAAAACAGTAAAATAAATTACAAAGTTCTTTGTTCAAAACTCTTTATAATATTAGGTGGCACCATTATTTGTGCTTCTCGATATTATAAATACATCACTCATCCTTTTTATATATACAAAATATCACAGACTTATTGATGCTCTCTAAAAGATTAAATGGCACCACCTTCGATGCTTCTCAATATTGTAAATGCACAATTGGGTTCCTTCTATATAGATTAACTTGCTCTTGTTGGTGCTCTAGGAAATGTAGAAATGCATTATCAATTGTGCCTCCCTACATACCATGTGCAATGATATGTTTTGTTTAAATAAAACACTATCCCATGCTTTCCAATGTGTTTTTAGATGTTCAATAGCACCACAACAAGTGCTCTTGTACATCATCAGCACATCATGGAACATAAATATTAAATATGATTCCCCTCCTTTGTCAATACTCTTGTGGATTTAGGGAAGCATTGTTACCAATGCTCTCTTACATCCCAAGCACGATATTATTCCTAGGTATAAAATAAACTTTTGCAAACTTATCGGTGTGTTTCAAAATGTATAGATGTGTTGTTGGTGGTGCATCTAAGCATACAAGGTGCATCGTCTATGTGTCGGTGCCCTTGTACAAGTGGCACACCAATAACAATAAAACTTTGTCGACTTATTGATGCATTAATTTTAAATAAGGAGCGTCGCTTACAATGCGCTTGAGGTTACTCCACATCGTGGATAGTGCATCTCTATTTGTAGGGCACACTAGAGTGTTTTACACAATTTTTTTGCAAAACAAATTAATTTCAATTTTTAATAAATACAAATCATAACTCACTATAGATTATGTGCACGTGTACACACACACATGCATAATGAAATTTGTATCTGAATAAAAAATAATAACAAATCGTACAACTTTGTACATGAGTGGGAGGCCTAAGAGAGGGAGAGGGATATGTACCCTCACCCCATTAGAACACATACTCAGGTCCTTTTGAGTAATGTTGGCCTCCTCAAGATTTATGAGGCGGTTACATTCCTCAAGGGGAATATGTGCTTGTTGATGTAGTTGATTCGATGTTGGGATCATGCTAGGCAAGCGCTCAAGGTTGGTCCAAATCTATGGCACCAACTCATAGAATAGGATATTTATTTAATTACTGGGTTGTCTAGGAGAGGGAGGAATTTTCGTAGTTCCTTGATCTCTCGCTAAGCATTGCGAGAGAGGATAAGGTTGCATATATGTAGAGATATGCCAGTGTAGACATCACTAACCCTAGTGACTTCTAGGTTGCTAGTGGCTAGTTGCATTTAGGTGCATTCGATGTAGAGGAGGTTAGGTGCTTGTCACTTATGGTCATTACATTAGCACATTATACCTTTAATGGGTAACACATTAGCTGTCATTTGATGCACTATGTAAATGGCATTGTCTAACTGTTCTACAAAATGTTTTTTCACCGGAATCCGATGACATAAATTTGCACAAAATCACTGTTTTTTGTTGTTTAAAATCCATTTTTGAATGTAGAAATGGAATCGACATGCTGAAAAACCCCTAGGGCCCTCAGATTATACATAAACAACCACTCAAATCTACGGATCTAACAATTTCTTGCCGGATTACAGGCAAAGTTCACCAGAATATATCACCGGAAAATAGTTATTTCATAGAACATTTAGGCTATGACCTATGTAAATACTTTAGTTTAGAGGACCAAATTGATTGGGTGGTACCATTTTTTTGCAATAGTTTTTTTTTGGATTGTTGTCATGCTATGTTTAATGGGAGGATGGTATCCCCCTTTACTTCAGATCTATTTACTTTATTTTTTGAGAGGTTTCCAGTGTCTTGACCAACATTTGACTGCCTCCATCCTAGTGCAATGATTGATATGCATATGCACATGTGGGGGTAAATGTTTCCCAAGAGGGGCCAATTGGAGTAGTTGTGCGAGCCTATTGGTTTAAAAGTATTGGAGATTCTAGCTAGCAAGGATGATCACACCCTCAATCTTGTACTATACCCATATGTAAGGATGGACTAGCGAGGATTTGCAACATCCTATTTACTCAAGTGGATTGATCCGGACAGATTTCCACACATGGAAGGACCTTACTATGTTCACCAAGTTAATTTGCATAGTGGTGAAGGTGGTAAACTTATATGTTTTGAGTTTATATTTCTCATTCATTCTTATGCTTTATGAGATACCCATGCATAGTATTTATGCTTTATGAGCTTTTAAAAAACTCATACATTATCATTCATTATTGATGTAAAATGATTAATACTTGTGAGGGAAATTAGACTCACGTATTTATCATTAAATTATCATTTTGGAAATTGGTTTTTATGTGAGAAACCACCTCACACCAATTTTCCATTTTTCTCACTATTAGGTTGAGGGAATCAAGGACATGGATGAAGAGTCTTTGGGTGGTTTTAGACTTTTCCCTTTATGTACTTGAAGATATTTTGAGATCCTACATTCATGGATCTTGTTTTTCCTCTTTTGTAATTAGATCCTATTATTGTGGATCTAGGAGTTAATGCTCTTTCTTAAGAGGGAGTGAGGAAAAACTATATAATGCCTTATGTGAGCCCTTTGTAAGGGGGGAGAGTAAGGAGAGAGTAATGGAGAGTTAATGAGTGGAGTTAGAAATCCACAGTGCTGCTACTCTTGAGCTTTGAGAGACTTATTCATGTAAGGTATTATACTTCTTGATGTATGGAGAGGTATGAGTGTGCGCAGTCTTCTCGAATCCTCACTGAAGGAGAAGACATCTCTTATGTAATCACTTATGAGAATGTCCCACCATCTTTTGAAGAAGGAATGAAAGCGATTCATATTCCAATTGAAGCAGATCCAAAGACGTAGCCCAGGAGGGGTGAACTCCGTTACCAATATTGGTTCTCTCTCTCTCTCTTTTCTTTTCATGTGTTTATTCCATTTTGAGTTCATGTGTGTTATGTATTATTGTTTACAAGCATGGTTAATCATGAATTCATAGGCCATTTAATACTTATACAAATACTTCGTCAGAAAACGATTCTTAATTGAAAACTTGCATAAAGTACTCGCCCGTTTTCAGATCATCGAGCCACCATATGCTAAAGGTAATATTATGATTATGTTTTGATTAATCTAGTTGTATATTTTTTTGTCTTATTTAATGCACATGTAATTTATTGTAATATTTCATTTAAATAGTCTAATTATTGTTGTCTACTATTCTACAAATATCACCTTGTATATTGGGGAGGTGTCTTCCCAACAAGATGATAAGATAGCTTAGGCTGATTAGT
>SNQJ01S0069669.1:51092-68981 GCA_010110895.2 Picea sitchensis | reverse complement strand
GTCTTATTTAATGCACATGTAATTTATTGTAATATTTCATTTAAATAGTCTAATTATTGTTGTCTACTATTCTACAAATATCACCTTGTATATTGGGGAGGTGTCTTCCCAACAAGATGATAAGATAGCTTAGGCTGATTAGTGGTGTCAAACATAGAGACCCGGTCTATGATGTAGGCCATATTGTAGATTCTATTAGGAGCTTACAAATCAAATGTGTGCATTGATGTCTCACTATAGAGTGGCCCCTATATGAGCTAGCACAATCATACGAGACCTTAAGATTTCATCAATATGGGCAACCCTTCCCTATGATATGACATATATATTTGACTTGAGATGTATATTTGATAGATATAATGATTTTGATATTATTGTTCATATATTATGCATTTGAATATCACGTTGATGTTGATATTGATGTTATTTTATTTATAAAATGTGTTGTGTATATGTTAATGAATTATATTGTTAGTGTTTTCTCTGTTTTTAAATTAAATTTGAGATGTACAATTCATTTAAATTTGAAATGCCATATATATATATATATATATTGATTTTAATATTAATGTTTATATATATTATGTCTTTTCATACCATGTTGATGTTGATGTTATTTGATTTATAAAATGGACTATGTATGTTAATTATCAACATCATTAATGATTTCTTTGTTTTTTAATCAAATTTGAGATGAATCACTCATTTAAATTTGAGATGCCATATAATGTTTAATTCTAGTTATAATAATTTAACGTCAATTTTTTTCCACAATGATAATTTAATGTCATTATATAATATTTAACCATTTTAAAGGTTTTTTTTTCTAGGTTACAAAGCCCAGGGAAAACTCCCGAGTACTTCCCCTCATTTCGAGGATGGTATCCATGGTAAACCGTAGAATATTTAGGGCATAAGGCCGATCAACAACAAGGCTCGAAGTCATTACAATAATATACTCATTAAGAGCTCAACATGTCACTTGTGGGAATCGAACCTAAGTGGGGAGGATAACAATCATTCTTCCCAACCATCCAAGCTAAACATAATTGAATTTTAAGGTTAATTATTTGTTGTGCAAGAAGATACAATGTATTGATTAAACATGTTTACAAACTTGATTAAACAATTCAATCAATGTTTGCCTAATTTGATTAATATTTCAAATCAATTTTTGGATTAAATTATATATTTTTTAAGTTATTCTTGAATTTGTTTACTAAATTTTTCATTAATTTTGGTAAAATTAAAATTATTATAGTTAAATCTAACAACATAATTATTCCTGCTATTTTATATAATGATAATATCATGCATATTAAATCATCAAAACAATTCTTAATGCTAGCAAATTTTTTCATGAAATTATTTTGATTTGGTACAAATTTCACATCTATATTTAAACCACTAGTACAAAATGGTTAATTTGTGACTACGTGACAAACAAAGTCAAGCATGACATTTTTTATAAGCTAAATACTAGCAAATTTGAGCAAATTTGATATATTTTAAGTGTTGAAGCTATAAATTACTAATATGGATTAGGCATAAACATATATGACTAGTATACGATAGTGTGAATATAAATTGGTAATATTTATTATTTATATGTGATTTAATATTAGTGGTATAGTCATTTTAGTGTGCTTTATAATGTTAATTGTGATATTTCTTGTTGAATTCAATTTTACATTATTAATGGATGTGTTGGCCATGCTTCATGACATCAAACCTAATAACATGCACACTATAATGATTTACTAGGTGAATTGCAACTCGTAGCCCACATATTTCCTATCTTAATGCCAACCATGACCAAAAACATATATTATTTCTCAAATTATATTGATCCAAATTCAACATCTAGTAGTATTGCAACTTGGATCCGGTGGTTGAGATGTGCATTTCATCTTCAATCAATGCAATACCTACACATTATAATTCAACATCACCGAATTCACTTCAATTTCTCCATAAAAAAATAGAGCTATTGCTCCACATTTACACATCCAACTTTGAGTCGTGGCTGAATCTTCAACTAAAGATCCTTGGGGTCTAATGACTTGTCATTTTGACTCCATGGTTGTGTTCCCTATAACTCTTTATGGGAAAAATTAACCAATCCACACAGAGTTAAGTGCCCTTGTTCAACATATTTGAATTTTACAAAAAACTGGAAGTATAACCCACATTTTGGGGTAACACATAGTTCCTTGGTAAAGAAACAATGTTGATACCACCCCCATGAATATTCAAATGATCCAGGGGGATCTCGGTGGCCACCCACCTTTTCCAACTGGCTCAAAACATTTTTTTGGCAACTTACTATTTTTAGCAGTTTTTCGGTTCTTGAACTTTCGGGGTCATTTTGAGGGCCTAAACGATGTTTTTTCGCGATCGAGAACATGAATGATAGTCAAAGGCTCTGATTGATCCCCCTAAATGAAGCTCCTCATCAATACCTTTCCAACTAGCTATCGTTCACCCTAAACGAAGATCGTACGCAAAGGTTATGACTCCAGGAAGTTGATGTACTAACTTACCTCAATGAGGCCCACATGACTTTTAGCACTTCATCTCCTAGGGTTACATTTTTGAATGTCTAGGGTTTGGCAATTCATGTTTATTTTAAAAATTCCATCAGAGCCTCATTGTAATCATCTTCTTGCGAATAGGCGTAGCCTCACATCTCTTCTGAGAGATAAGCTGCCACCATTCTAGCAAGATTGTTTTCAGCTTGCATTTTACAGTTTTCAGCATATTTCTTATTTAATAGAAGTCAAGTTTTACTGTATCTCTGTTATTGTTCACCGTGTCTCTGTGTTAATATTATAAATCTATGGTTTCATTTCGTTTCAATCATAAATCCAGATCAGTGGTATCAGAGCAGTCTGCTCCTTGTCGTTTTTTTAATGCATGTCCTCGATGCGGTCATGGTATAGAGAGTTGGGTATCAAGCTTGTTTCTTTTGAGGAAAAATGCTCTCGCACACACAAGAAAATCTCCATGGTGGACGAAAATAAAGACATCGGGACATGAGATACTTTCAAAATTTTTCTCGAGGAATCCCTTAAGCGACAGAGGAATGAGATGATGGACAACTTTGCACAAATCCTTCGATGTCTACTGACAAGCTACGCATCCACCTCAAGCGGAGGTGCTGCCTCCTTCAAGGTAAAAAATATTTTTCATATTCCTATATTTGAAGGTCAAATAGATGAAGATGCCATAGAAAAATGGTTAAACCTTCTAGAAGTGTCTTTTTCTGTCCACAACTTTTCCGATAGAGAAAATATTACATTTGTGCTCCTAAAGGCCGTCCTCCATGTCAAAGATTGGTGGGAGACTTTCTGTGAGAAAAAGGAAATAGAGGGATCCACATTATTTGTAGTTACACCCACTTTGGGTTCCTTCAGGGATTCTATTAAGAAACAATACTAACTTGTTGGAAGTTATGACGACTTGTATACAAGATGGACCGCACTGCGGAAGGAAAGAGACCAAACGATGCCAGGGTTCACTAATGTCTTCCACTTCTTGCGCACCAAGATGGGTATCAAATATTCTGAGCGACATCTAGTGCTTAAGTACCAAAATGGTATGCATAGATACATCCCAACAGAAATCGAGTTTTTGGACATCTCATCCTTGGGCGCGACCTATTGATATGCTGTCAAAATCGAGCAGAAGATGAAACAAAAGACGTGACAATTTCGGTCTAGGAACCCCTCACAACAGAAGCAGGGCAAGAGCAACCCCAACCCACAGAACAAAGGACAAAGTAAAGATGGGAAACCTTAGGACAACCAGTCCAAGCCGCAGGCAAAGAAGGACAATGTGAAGACGAAGAAAGTTACCAGGAAGTGGTGCAACTTTCATAAGAGCCCCTGGCAAAACACTGCTGACTGCCACTCAAAGCAGTCATTGGTGGATGAGGTAAAAGATTTTGAATCAGATGTGGGTTTTGACTTTGATTAAGAACCAAAAAAGGGGAGATAAATCATTGATGTGGAACTTAGTGCTACCATTGCTACCACCAAGATCCAACCCGATGAACCTGATGAGCTAGACGAAGGTATGCACCTCTTTCATTCAAAGATGTGGGTAAAAGGCACTTTATTGCACTTCATCATTGATAGCAGTAGCCAGAAGAACCTCATATCAGTAGAGGTCATCAAGATGCTAGCCCTGCCGACAATGCCACACCCACATCCCTACACCATTGGATGGCTCCGTCAAGGAAGCGATCTTCGCATCAACCAACAATGTCATCTGTCATACGACATCAAGCCATTCAAAGATGAGGTATTGTGTGATGTTTCTCCCCTTAAAGTTTGTGATGTTCTTTTGGGCCAATCTTATTTATGGAAACGTCATGTTGTATATGAATCTAGGCTTTGCAGTTTTGTTATTACTTTGAACATGAAATTGTACAAGATACTCGAGGTAGTCCCACCTGGTGCTATTTCCTTGATCTCCGTCAAGCAATGCAGGAAGGTCATTTCTCAAACCAGGAAGTTTGTCTTCTTTGTGATTCTCTCTCGGAGTGAGAAAAAGGTTGTAGCCACATCCATGGACTCCACGGCTGACCTCTCCATGCAACAAAAACAAGTGGATAAGGTCGTGGAAGAATACAAAGACATCTTCTCATCACCTACTATGGTACCTCTGCATTGCCAATTCAAGCATCCCATCGATCTGACCCCCGACACACCGCTACCCAATGGGCCAGTCTATCGCTGCTCTCTGCTAGAAAATGAAGAGATCAAACGTCAAATCCAAGAACTGCTCCACAAGGGGAACATCTGACCCAGCTCATCACCTTGTGGAGGCCCAATCGTGTTGGTGCAAAAGAAACATGGGACTTGATGACTTTCCATTGATTACCGGGCCCTAAATAAAATCACATTCAGGAATTGGTACCCGATTCCCAAAATCGACGATCTCCTTAATCAGCTCAAGGGGGGAAAATACTTCAGTAAGATTGATCTGAAGTGTCGCTACCATCAGGTCCCAATAGAATAAACAGATGTATGGAAAACTGCCTTCAATTCAAAAGAAGGTATTTTTGAATGGCTGGTCATGCCCTTTGGTTTGACAAATGCCCCAACAACTTTCACGAGGATGATGGATGATATCTTACAACCTTTCACTAATTATTTTTTGGTGGTGTATCTAGATGACATCCTCATCGACAACAAGACTTGGGCAAAACACTTGCAACATATTCAACAAGTTTTGCACACTCTGCGACAACACAACCTATATTCCAACTTGGAAAAATGCTCCTTCGGCATGGATAGGGTCTAGTACCTAGGATACATTATGGATGTGCATGGTGTGCATGTTGATCCAGCCAAGATCTGAGTCATTCGTGACTAGCCAGCTCCAACCATGGTCACTGAGCTTCGAAGCTTCTTAGGCCTTTCTAATTTCTATCGCAAGTTCGTGTTGGGATTCTCCCATATTGCATGGGCCCTCGGCCAAATAATCAGGGGTGGTGGTAAGGAAAATTTTATGTGATGCCTGTCCCAACATAAAGCATTTGATGATCTGAAGCATCGCTTGTGCTTCGCCCTAGTGATTTCATTACCCGACCTACAACAACCCTTTGAGATCGAGACAAATGGTTCAGGATATGCTGTGGGCACAATCATCACTCAGCATGGCCACCCCGTGGCCTATCATAGTGAGACACTATCGGATGTTGTCTGTAAGTACCCTACTTACGACAAAGAAATGTACTCCATTGTGCAAGCTTGCCACCAATGGAGGCATGAAATTTTCAGGAAGGAGACAGTCATCCACACTGATCATAAGCCATTGTAGTTCATGCAGACACAAGGAAAATTGCAGAATGACCACCATCAGAAGTGGTCCACATATTTGCAGCAGTTCCACCTCAACATCAATTATAAAATAGGAAGTACCAACCAAGTTGTTGATTTCCTCAGCCGACCGCCAGTCACTAAACTCACCACAATTCTTGATTATTGCGACCACTATACCTCTGAATGGCCCCACCTCTATGAGATAGATCCTAAATTTTCCAACACCTACCAGAGCTTGGGAGAAAACATAGCTGTCACTAATTTCCATCTTCAGGATGGTTTTTTGTGCCATCCAGACCATCTCTGTGTTCCATCAAGCGAGCGAGCGAAGATGATTTGGAAAGCCCACTACAGTTGGGTGGAAGGACACTTTGGTGTGGAAAAGATAATGGCAATGTTGCAGCGACATTTCTACTGGCCGAAACTTCGACAGGATGTCAACAAGTATATCAGGTCTTGCACTGCATGTGCTATTGCCAAACCGACCACTAAGAAACAAGGCATGTACACTCCCTTGCATACTCCTGAGAGGCCCTATGAATCCATATCAATGGACTACATGTCGAACCTTCCATCCACCAAGCAGGGAAATGACTGTGTTTTTGTGGTTTTTGATTGATTTTGCAAGATGGTGATTCTGGCCGCCTGCAAGAAGAGCATCACAACGGAGGCCACTGCCAAGCTCTTATTTGAATGAGTGTGGATACACTTTGGGATCCCACAAACCATTATCTTACATTGGGACAGTCAGCTCCTCAACAAATTTTGGTCAAGCCTCTAGTCACTGCTGGACACCAAGCTCACCAAGTTCACTACCTTCCACCCCTAGACAGATGGCCAAATGGAGGTCGTCAATCAGATGATCGTGCACATCCTATGCATGTACAATTCCAAGAACCCACACCCTTGGAATGTGAATCTTCCCTATGTTCAACATAACTACAATAGAGCCATACATATCTCAACCGACCACAACCCCTTTCAGGTGGGGTTCAGATTTCAACCATTGTGTCCCATGGATGTTGCACTACCCCTTATGGCCACCCAGGTAGACTCGTCGCATGCTCCAATTGGAGTTGGAAAAGCCACCTGATTCATTGAGAAGATCCAACACATCCGCTAACAGGTTCAGGATATTTTACAGAAGTCCAATGCCAAGTACAACCAACACCATGATCAACATTGGGTGCCACACCATTTTCATGTGGTAGACAAAGTTTGGTTGCACTTGCATAAATAATTCCTTATAGGGCCTTATCAGAAGCTTCGTCCACTCCGTTATGGACCCTACACCATCACCAAGGCCGTGGGTGACAATGCTTTTGAGCTCAACTTTCCCCCCTTCCTTGGCTTGCACCCAATGTTCAATGTGGACCTCCTTCAATGTGGACAATTTTTTGGCAACTTACCATTTTTAGCAGTTTTTCGGTTCCTGAACTTTCGGGGCCATTTTGAGGGCCTAACGATGATTTTTCACAATCAGGAACCTCATTGAATACTAAAGGATTTTATTGATCACCCTAAATGAATCTCCTCATCAATACTTTTCCAACGAGCTATTGTGCACCCTAAACGAAGATCATATGCAAAAGTTACGACTCCGAGAAGTTGATGTACTAACTTACCCCAACAAGGCCCACATGACTTTTGGCGCTTCATCTCCTAGGATTAAGTTTTTGGTTGTCTAGGGTTTTAGCATTCATGTTTATTGTAAAATGGCCATCAGAGCCTCATTTTAATCATCTTCTTGCGAATGAGCGTAGCCATCACATCTCTTCTCAGAGATAATTTGCCACCATTCTAGTAAGCTTGTTTTCAGTCTGCATTTTATAGTTTTCAACATATTTCTTATTTGATAGAAGTCAAGTTTTAATGTATCTCTGTTATTGTTCATTGTGTATCTGTGTTAATATTATAAATCTGTGGTTTTATTTCGTTCCACTCATAAATACAGATCATCAATTCTCCTAGATATATATTTCTCCTTGAGCATTATCTTGTTCACACAAGCGAGTTGTTTCTTTTGGTTGAGGCTAGGTTCAAGTCCAAAGCCACAAATTTTGCATGATAAATACCCTCAATCAAAATTTCTTAGCCAAATGATAGCTTCTATGATTTATGAGACATATCAACTTCATTATAGTGAATTCTCATATCAAGAAAAGTCTCACAAGAACTTGTTGAGTGGAACTCTCCATGAAATAAAATAGATCCATAAAATATTTCTCCTTTTCATTATGACTAGGTCCATTTTCAGAGCTTTATCTTGTTAATGATAAGATTTAGATTGACATGGAATCCTTGAAAGTCACTAGCATGGAGTTTTGCTACCATTTAACCTCCTACTGCAATATGAATAATAATAAAAAAAAACATTGATTTATGGTTTAAATACACGAGCCCTTACCTTCTTGATCCTCTTATCCTCTAGGATTGGTTGTATTTTCCTAAATGTAGTTAAGTATTAAATCATCCTTGATATGTTTAAATTATATTCCTTTAATACATTTGGCTCTTATTACTTAAATCGAACCTCAAATTGCAGGATACCCTATATTGAACCTTATATTGTAGGATACCCCATGATTATTTGTAGTTTTTTTTGTAAGCTAGTTGATGTATATTAAAATAAGGAGGTAAAAAAATTACTATTGTTCTGTTGTTGGCCCGCCACTTGGGAAAGTATCCCAATAGCATAACATTTACTTCACGAGCTCATTGCTAAGAATATACCAAAAAATAGACTGTGAAACTTTTTAAAAGAACTATCGAAAAACTGATCTAATGTTTGAGGATTTGTATCCTTTTTGCTAATATAACTATACATACTAATGAAATTTAGAAAACATGTCATTGCAAATTAAACATAGGAGGGAGGATCATACCGAGGAAGCTGGGGGGTTTCCTCGTCCTTGGCGCTGAAGTTGATGCCATTTTTTGCTGCCATGATGTTGAATTTCTTGTCCAACAACTGATTCTGCAACTGAATGCATTTTTTGCTGCCATGATGTTGAATTTCTTGTCCAACAACTGATTCTGCAACTGAATGTATTTTATCTGCCTGGTTAGCTCATTATGGGAAACATCCCTTTCGGTTATGGCTTTGCAGAGAAGTGTTTTTATACGCCAATAAAGGTCAATGGTGCAAAAATATTTTGTATCTCTGGCATAGGTTGAGCATGTATCAGGAATCCAAGGCATGAATTTCACATCGATTTATGCATCCGTGGTGTTCATCTGTTCCTAACGAACCTTATTTTCAAGCCTATCCATATCTTCCTGGGATTCTAGAGTAGTGAGGGCAGAAAATTTTTCCGCGACTGTAACTGTATATCGGTGCACTTGAGAAAGAGGAAGACAAGTTCGATGGGCACTGCCACATCCACGAGGTCTCTTCATGCTCGAAGCTTCTCGGGGATGGCTTCAATAACTGTCGGGAGGAGCATTTATGGTGGCCAACTCCAGCCCACTGAAGGGCCTTAAAATTGAATTAATGCATTCAATTGGATTGAGGTAGGATGTTGTTGTGTGGCACCTAGAAACCTGCGTTGGGACGCCCCGCGGATCTCATTGGATCAATAGTTTTAGATTGGCCACCATCTGTCACTCGAATCAGGACACTGAGGTCGTTCATGGCCAAAGTGTTGCAGTCTTTCTTTAGGGAGGAGGTTTCCTGCAAATGCCTTTGTTGGTTAATGCTACTCTGCTGATTGACAACTCCTTCATTCACCATCTTGTCCACAAATTTGTTGGATGATCGACAAACATGGGAGGGAATTATGACTTCTATGAGAGGTATGCGATATTGAAGACGTTCAAGTCCTCCTTCCATTCTCCATCCCAGGGAAACTTTGTTGATTGGTAGACCATGAAGCATGTTACAAAGCATTCTTATGATAACGAGGGTGTCTCCTTCTATTATAATATTGTTGTAATTTTCTCTAATGGAAATTGATAAGCCTTTGTCTAGAGGGCGGAGTTCAACAAAGTTTTTTGTGGATATGCCCATTCCTTCTACAAAGATTTTGAGAATGGTGCCCTCCCGATTTCAAAAAACACCGCTTAAGCCTGCTAAATGAGGATTTTCTTTGGAGGTGCCATCAAAGTTGAGTTCGATGAAGCTTGCTAGGGGAGGAGACCAAGACAACGAGGATGAGGGACCCAAATAGGGAGTGGTAGAGGAATAGTGTTGAGCAGTGTGCTTGAGGCCTAAGGAGTTCATGATGATGGCTTTAGAGTTGGAACAATGCCAATCTTGATCGGTCCATTTTTATGTTAGAACCGTTTCTCTAATATTTTTTTGAATTTGAGACCAGATGCTATTTGTTTCTTGTTTTTTTCCTTTGAAAAATATTTGATTCCTTTCTTTCCAGATTTCCTAAAGAAGAAGTCCTGGTAGCAGTTTCCAGGCTAGAGACACAATGGGATTGGGGAATCCAATTTGGTTCCAATGTATAATTATTTCAGGAACGTTGGTTATGTTGCGGGCATATTTTCTGAAGGTGGATGCTCCCAAATCCCATAATCTTGAGGAAAATTAATAGGTGTTAAGGAGATGTTCTGAAGTCTCTCCTTCCTGATGGCAGAGAGGGCATATTGCAAGATCGATGAAATTTTGTTGCACAATAGATGACCCTTTTCGTATGTCGTACATCCGACGTAAAAAATCTTCCACGTGGCAGTTATGGAGAGATTTAACAAAACAAACTTTCATCGCAACTGATCGTCCCAATTTCGATGCATTGGGCTGCCACGTGGCATTTTCAAGGAAACCATCATCATCCAAGTCATCATTGTTTTACCGACGACCTCAGTCGTTATTGTGACATTGGCTCGCATAACAACAGTCATAAAACTGACACGGGCGCCATAAATTACGACCTCATGGTCACCTACCTCTGTCGGAGGGGCGACGCTCTAGAAGGCACAGTTCATTGGAAGTCCTACGATATAGCGTGGTAAATCCGTCAGAGTGGCAACGCTAGTGCGGACAATGTACATTGGATTGATGATGCTAGGTTGGGCGATGTTTATCGGAGTGGTGACATGTGAGAGCTCGAAGTCCATCGGGGTAGAGACGAATGAACGCAAAGATTCTGTGAGAATACTAGCGTTGGTTCAATGATGAACCTGGGTGTTGAAGGTCCGACGCCTGTACAATAAATAAATAAAAAAATGAAATTGATGTTGAACACCGAAATCCATGCTTATGATGCATTGGACATAGGGAGTAGATAAATGTGTTAGATTAAGAAATCAAAGAGGTTGAGCCATATGTAGATGACAACGTTCTTGATATATGATGATATAGACGATTAAGATTTGTTGGAGATATTACAGACACCTAGGATTTTCATTTCATTTTCTTTTCCTAAGTTTATTTGACTATGTTGAGGGTCCTTTAATCTGAGATATTTTCCCCTAGACAAGGGTGCCACATACCCTCCAATCAATTCTCAGTTACTATTCAGTTAGAGTAGTTGAGTGAAATGTTGCATGTCAACCTCGACTTTATCACCAAGTGTTGCATGCTAACCTCAACATCATCACCAGTAATGCACACTTTTATTGGGATCATCACCAGTAAGGAAGATTCCACATATGTTAGTGATCTCCTCCTCATTTCACTCCGGTTTGGCTATTTAACTGACGACCACATGGCCAGTTAACTAGGACTAGGTGGCAGTTGACTCTAGTGACTACCAGTGTGTGTCACATCTCTCTAGAGCACTCCTAATGCACATTATCTTGGGACTTTGGCGAGTTAGTTGTGTGCTACAAAGTATATCACTTGTATTGTAACATTCTCTCATTGAGATAATATAAATTCTTTCATTCTTTCCTCCAATTTTTTGTCTTCTCTACACGCCATTTTCAAGTTGTGTATGTTTCATTGTTATCTAGATATTCTATGTAGGCATATTAGAAACTCTACATGGTATCAGAGCCCACATGCCACTAGCAAGGATCGTCACCAACACTCTTTTGCAGGTATCAGATACAAAATAAAGCAGCATGAAAGATGGAATCTCCTGCATCTACAATTCTAACGCCATACAATTACTTCGACTAGAAGCTAAGAATTACCCACATGCTCATGGGTAAAGGCTTGTATCAGATAGCCATGGCCACAAAAACAGAACCCACCTCAGCAGTGGAAAAATCCAAGTACTTCAACTGCATGGATGAGGATTATGGTCTCCTATGCATGTCTATTTCTCCCGACCTATGGTTTCACATCGATGCATGCAAGACACCAAATGAGATCTGGACCACCTTGGATGGTCTCTTTGGAAAGCAGGATGAAATGAGGGGCCATTTGTTCAAAGTAGAACTGAACTCTTTGGATCCGAAGAAATTTGATGATCTATAAGATTTATTCACCAAATTTAGATCTCTCCTTTGGAAATTGAAAGGTTGTGGTATCGACAAATCCAAAGCAGAAAAACAACTGATTCTTGCTATCATGGAAAAAATTGGACCAGAATATAGTGTATTTGTCTCCACATTTCATTCTAACATATTCACTACAGGATCAACCTAGACCATGCCTTCATTGTCAAAATTTATTGAGGCTTTGAGATAGGAGTAGGATAACCTCATTCAGATGGGCATAATCAAGGGCCCCAAGGCACATGCCCTTGTTGGGCATGATGGAAACAACTCTCAAAATCCTAAATCCAAACATAAAGGTAAAGGAAAGGCGCACGTAGAGCCAAAGAAGGAAGGGTACTCCAAACCCCTCAATGATTCCTCAGGTTCCAAAGGTCGAAAAAACAAGCAAGAGAGGATGTGTGGTTACTGCAATCGCGGGAACCATGCAAAATATGCATGCATGAAAAAACAGATTGATAAGATGACACAAATTCTTCAGAAAAACAATCACGAGGACTTCATTCTCGAGGATTCCAAGAAGAAGTTAGAAGATCAAGCCCCTAAGAAAGGTAATCCTCATGCATTAGTAGTTGTACATTCTTCTCCTGACACCTGGATTGTAGATTCATACGCTTTCCATCATATGGAAAACACAAAGGATATTTTATCTTTTGTAACTGCATGCATGGGGCCTCCTATCCTCATGTGAGATGACTCTCTAGTTGAGGTCACCGTAAAAGGGAGAGTGGAACTAGACCATGGAATCTTTGAGAACGTTCTGCATGTTCCTCAAATTTCTATGAATCTTCTCTCCGTGTGTTATATTACACACTCAGACTTAGGAAAAAAGGTGGAGTTCACACCTGACTCCGTGTCCATATTCAACATGCAAGACAACTCTGAAATTGTTGTCGGGGAGGTAAATCATAAATCTCGGTTATACACTTTTTCCAATTTTATTGAACTTGATTCATCTATACTACTTATGCATGCTGATGACAGTAGTGGATTATGGCATGAGAGGTTTGGTCACCTAAAATTTAGGTACATGCAACAACTTATCAAGAAGGGGATGGTCACCGGGTTACCTGATATCCACTTTTCTGAAGGGGTTTGTGAAGGATGTGTCCTTGGCAAGAATCCTCAAGAGAGGTTTGAGAAGGGGAAGGATCACAAGATCTTCTCTCCATTGGATTTGATTCACAATGATCTCATGGGTCCATTCATGCATCCATCCATCAACAAGGAAATGTACGTGCTCACATTTTGAATGATTACTCACATTATACTTGAGTATTTTTTCTTAGGAAAAAGTCCAAGGTCTTTAAGCATCTCAAAGAGTTTAAAGCACTTGTTGAGACTCAATCAGGGAGAAAGATCAAATCCCTCTGTACATATAATGGGGGGAGGGGGAGTATGTAAACATAGATGTTCAAAATATTTTTCTTGAGGCTAGGATACAGTTGCAACACACAATACCATATACTCCACAACATAATCAAGTTGTTGAGCAGAAAAACAGATCTCTCAAAGAGATGGCCAGTTGCATGCTACAAGCAAAAGAACTTCCTCCCAAGATTTGGGATGAGGCACTTGACTATGCCAATCACATTCAAAATAGATCCCCTCATAGACCTGTTAAGGACATGAATCCTTTCAAGGCTTGGAGCAACAACAAATCAGAAGTCACCCACTTCCGTATCTTTGGATCACGAGCATGGCCTTGCATTAAAAGAGGAAACCATTAGATCCACAGAGCCACCCATGCATCTTTGTTAGCTATCCCGATGGTGTGAAGGGATACATATTACTTGATCCCTCTACATACCAACTCATCATTGAGCGCAGTCTCTAGTTTGCGGAAAGTCCCCCGCATACTCCACATGAGCCACATGCAGAGGCTTTTGTACTTCCACCATTTGCGGATGATTAGTCCACACATTTGGATCACACCATAGATTTGAGTTCTGATACAGAGTCAGAGGATTTAGAGGATACAAATGCATAGTCAGAGCATTCAGATGCAGATTCAATACATGCATATGAGGAGCCAAAGAAGATGCCCAAGTGGGAAAAGTCCACACTTCAGGATGCAGGAGACCTTGTTAGGGATCCAATGGATTCGAGGAGGACCGGATCTCAGTTCGAGGATCCTCCTCATGTACTCCCTACCATTGAACCCAAATTGCCTCCACATTGTTATATGGTTCACTCTTCAAACCCACAAACCTACAAAGAGGCTACAGGGAACCCATTCTGGGAAACAACCATGTAGGAGGAATACAACTCTCTCCTCAAGAACTAGACTTGGGATCTGGTTCTTCTTCCTTCAGACATGAAGCTTTTCAGTTGAAAATGGGTTTACATGACCAAAAAGGCAGCGAACGGACATGTGAGCACACATAAGGCAAGACAGATTGCCAAAGGATTTCAACAGATCCACGAGATTGACTATGATGTGACTTTTGCTCCAGTAGCATAGTTGGATTTGATCAAATTGGCCCTTGCCATTGGATCAACTAGGGGATTCCAAGTACATCAGATGGACGTGAATACTTATTTTCTTCATAGGGATCTCTTAAAGGATATTTATATGGAGCAACCACATGGATTCATACATAATTCATATTTAGTGTGCCGACTCAAAAAGTCACTCTATGGCCTCAAGCAGGCTCCTAGAGCATGGTATGCAAAGATGGAATCCTTCTTGCTCTCCAAAAATTTTGTCATATGAAAATTCGATCCAAATGTCTATATGTTGAGGACCACTGACTCACTTCTGATCCTAGTTCTCTATGTGGATTATCTTTTGATCACCGACAAATTGGTTTCAACGATTGCCTCAGTCAAGGGCATTCTTCATGACAGGTTTTCGATGATGGACATGGGTCCCTCCATTTCTTTCTTGGTCTCGAGATAAGCTAGGATGATTTAGGCATCAAGCTATCTTGGGCTAAGTATGCTTGAGATCTTATGGAGAGATTCCACATGATAGAATGCAAGTATGCACCTACACTTTTCTTATCTGGGGTTAGACTTGATGATGGTCGAGATACACCAGTGGTGGACAACACCTTGTATCGACAACTTGTGGGGAGACTTATGTATCTCACCCACACCCGAACATATCTATCATATGCAGTAGGGGTAGTCTCCAGGTACATGCAAGATCTATATGAATTACACTAGAAGGCTGCCAAGCGCATCCTTAGAAATGTTCAGGGCACCATCAGTTATGGGATCCACTATGCAACAGGTTGCAAGTTGGATCTCATAGGCTTCACCTATTTTGACTGGGCAGGCGATGGCACCAATCTCAAGTCCACCTCCGGGTACATGTTGAGTTTGGCATCCGACCCAATCAGTTGGTCGAGCAAAAAGTAGTCAGCTATTGCTCTATCTTCAACAGAGATTGATTACAAGGGAGCAGTCAACATCACCATCTAGGAATTACGGCTATAGAACTTCCTCACCGAGATTGACATTCAGTTCCATTGTTTGACTGTGATCTAGTGTGACAAACAGAGTACACTCAGATTCTGTCGATATCCAATATAAAGACAACGGACAAAACATTTCGAGATCCATATGCATTTTATCAAGGAGCTGGTTCATGACAAGGTCATTGATTTTTATTACTACCCTTCCGCCGAGCAGACTGCCGACATCTTCACGAAGACCTTCACTGAGCAAAATTTCCATAGTTTACGTGATCGTCTTGGAGTGAAGGACACAATTGCCTAGCAACTATCTTTCTCTTCTTTTGATACATTGTATTTTGAGGGGGGAGTTTTCCCATGAGGTTTTCCCTATTTCCTCACTTTATTTCAATGTTCATTAGTTTCATTTTTCATGGGTACCTAACATGGCCTTTGTTGTCGGGACCCATTCATGATTTATACTCCCTAGTAGTGTTCAGGGGGGGTGTTGGAGATATTACACACACCTAGGATTTTCCTTTCATTTTATTTTCCTAAGTTTATTCGACTATGTTGAGGGTCCCTTAGTCTGAGATATTCTCCCCTCGTTGAGGATATTCTCCCCTAGATAAGGGTGCCACATACCCTCCAGTCAATTCTCAGTTACCGTTCAGCTAGACTAGTTGAGTGAAGTCTTGCATGTCAACCTCAACTTTATCACCAAGTCTTGCATGCTAACCTCAATATCATCACTAGTAAGGTGCATTCCACATGTGTGAGTGATATCCTCCTCCTTTTACTCTGGTTTGGCTAGTTAACTGACGACCGCATGACCAATTAGATAGGAGTAAGGACTAGGTGGCAATTGACTCTAGTGACTGCTAGTGTGTGTCACATATCTCTAGAACACTCCTAATGAAAATTATCTTGGGACTATGGTGAGTTATTTGTGTGATACAAAGTACAACACTTGTATTGTAACATTCTCTCATTGAGATAATAGAAATTCTTTCATTCTTTCCTCCAATTTTTTGTCCTCTCTACACACCATTTGCAAGCTATGTATGTTTCATTGTTAGCTAGATATTCTGTGCAAGTATCTCAAAAAATCTATAGGAATAGGGTTTCTATTGTTTGTAATTCAAGCTTGTTAGAGCCTCGACATCTAAAAATCCACACTCACACTTAAGAAATACATGTTTTTCTTTAAAACTGAAATTTTTGGCCTTGTGGAAAATGCACGTTGGACTTCACAAAAATGCATGCCTAGGTATCAAAACACCTTCAATTTTAGTGATTCAAGTTGTTAAGGGTGCCTTGGATAATTTTACACATGTCTACATATTTAGTTTTTAATTTGCAAACATAAAAGTGGTTGTTGTGTAAAAGAGGCAAACTCTACCTTGTAAATTGAGAGACCAAAACAATAGAAAGTGACCTAATGAAAATGCAGACCCATACTTCTATATAGCTCCAAATTTAGCGATCTAAGTTTTGGGGTGAAGTTAATAAAATACATGTATATATCATATGGAGTGCATTTTAAAATGACTAAGGACTTCTATGGCCTTGAACCAAGATTCAAGACTTTTTGTAAAATGGAGGGTAAAATCGTCTTATTGTAAAATGCACGCCTAAGACTCATATGACCTCCAAATTGAGTGGTTTAAATTATGGACTTTGGATTTTATCATTTTACATCTATTCATACTTTAGTTGTGCATTTGAAAACCAAAAACTCTATGTTGTGCATTTGAAAACCAAAAACTCTATGTTGTGCATTTGAAAACCAAAAACTCTATGTTGTGCATGAAGGCTAAAAGTTGCCTTGTAATGCAAAAAAATGCATAAAGGGAAAAATGCATAAAATGCATGAAAATAGGGCATGATGAAAATGCACTCCCTAGGAAGAAAAATACATGTATGGTGTTAGTAATTTACAAGTTACAAGTTGCACGTCCGTGGATTTTTTGTAAACCCTAAGGAAAATATACTAGGGTGATTTTTCCTAAAATTTAGTCAAGGGTTGAAATATACATGAATCTTTGGCAACTATGCACACAAACTAACTAGAATAGAAAAATCAGTATTAACTTCATGCTTCCATGAACTCAATGAGGTAGGAGCTTGTACAACCACATCACACATATGCTAGTTGTTAGCTGCATTTCCATTGCAAAGACCTGTAGAAATCATCAAAGAATAAAAGGTTATATGAATGAATAATAATTAAATAAATAAAATACATATCAACATGTACGAGA
>SNQJ01S0069669.1:30219-50233 GCA_010110895.2 Picea sitchensis | reverse complement strand
TTTAAAGGTAAATCAAAGAAAGAATGTGTGTGCATATATGTGGTTTTGTACATACAAAACATATAACATTCATCCATAAGAAGGTAGCAACAAATACTATATATGTGATAAAAAACCATTTTAAAAAATAGTGCTTACCCCATATCGTTGTATATCTTCCATCACAAATCTGCATCTTTCTTTGTTCTCCTTCGCCGGTTCACACCTACCCAATGAAATAAGTTCCATGCTTTATTTTCTCAGAACCTTTTTAATTGTCTCCCTAGGGTCCATGGATTCAAAAAATTCGTCATCATTTCCCACATTGTCAACATCAACTGTCGACAATTACATATATCAACAAAAAAACAAGTTAATTCAATTATAAAAACAATAATAGAGGTTGGTTGAAGTTATGGTGTCAAAATCCATCTTATACAATGTATCAACATCCATTTTCATTCATCTTCCTATGAACACCATTCATATGTGCATAAATTGTCTAAAGACTTACCTCTGCTGAAAAAGCTCATCTATACCATATTTTCATTAAAGAAAAAAAATGTCATTCTTTATTCTGTAAATTCTCTGTATGTCATTATAATGATGAACCATGAAGCCAAAAAGGACAAGTGATGATAAAATACCCAAAAACTAGATATTTGTTTTTAAAACTAAGTGACTGTTTGCATTTCCCTTATAGAACATAGTATAGGTATGTATAGAACAAAGTATATAATAGAGTACAAACATGTCTAGAACTGAGTATAGAACATAACACATTTGACACAATTTCCTAACAAGGTATGAGCTTTTCTAGTTCCAAGCATTTTTCTTCAGGCTTTAACCATTTTTTTGGAACTTGTATCAAGCTCTGTATATCTATCATATGACAGAATATTCATAAATAAAGTTTTGATTTTCCATAATAAATGAAAATCATATATTAACTTGCAGACAATAGTTTGACATTTCAAAACACCATCCATATCATGAAATTTAGTTATATCATACTTGTTTTATTAAAATATCTTTATATGCTTCTAGCTGAATAAAATTTCCATTTTTATCACAACATGAAGGTAGTCCCATTTCAACTAATTCCTTGTATCTTTTCATGAAGGTTTAAGTACTTCTCTAAATTGAACTACAATTATTTTGAGGTTGTTGAACCGAATTCTTCTTTGTTAATACCTTTGTAGCATCCATAATTATAGAAGTACGATCATTGACATCCAAATCCTTTAACTGATTCCAAGTCTTAGAGTTAAGGTTTTCAGGAAGAATAGCATTTTTGTAATAGACTCGGCATTGATATAGAATATAAGGGACCCATTTTCAGATACCATGACCCTTTTGTCAGAAAGATAGTTATTTGCACACCAGGAGACAAACTCGGGAAAATAATAGGTTTGGGGAATTATAAATTTACCCAAGTTCGACTCCCATATATGTAAATAATCACGCAAATCCCTAAATATATCACATGCTAATTTTCTTAACTCATAAGGATCAAACTGTGACAAAATGGTTTCAAAAATTTCATAATCACGGTCGATTAGGACTTTTTCATCAAAGGATGATGGTTGACCAGACTGACTATTTTTCTCGATCTATCGTTATTTTAAACAATAAGAACAAATTTGAAATAAGGAAATGAGAACACTACCTGAACTTATTTGTCGAAGGATAATTTGACTGTTTTTATTGGAGTCTAATGTACTTGTAACACTGTTTACAGTGTACATTTACCTTACGGTTTTATTGTTTTTTTTTTTCTTTTCTAAATCCTTTGAATTACATCGATGCAATGCCTTTTTTATTTGGCTTACATTACCATGCCACTTGTCATCCATTCGTGCATTTCGGGGGTGAGCTAAAGTGGTTTAATAATACCACCTCTGCGTAATTAAATGAATAAGGTTATGACATGTTCTCATTTGTTAATACAATGGTTTATAATTTAGGCCTTTGACCCCTTTTTATCTAACATGCAGTTTCACTGGCCAAAATAAATTGAGATCGTCGATCTTGGATCTATATTTTTGGTCTGATCATGTCTGTTGAATTTTCATTTCAAATCCTGTTTGTTCTTTGTTTCGTGTACAAAAATATGGAAAAAATATGCAGTGTATAGGGTATCGAACCTAAAGTAAGGAGTAAATGACAAGGCAAACTTGAAGTGAATGGAATTCAAACAGATTCATTGTGGGGTCGATCTCTACATGATCTACATTCTCTATCTACATCAACAACGAGGCTACATACCAAAGAAATTGTGGGGTTGATCCCTCCTTGGATGCGTAGGTGGGGTCAGTCTCTCCTTGTATGGGCTTTATCCTCTACGCACTCTTCTTACTGGCAAGTGGGATCGATATAATGCAAATGTTAGTGGGTTGCTCCTCTGTGCACTCTTCGTACTCACAAAGGGGGGTCAATCCAATGAAAATATCAGTGGGTTGATCCTCTGCGCACTCTCCTTACTGGCAGGTGGGGTATATCAATGCAATGGTCAACAAGTTTGGACTGTGTTTATTTGGTCGAGGGTTTGGCACCATAATGTGTTTTTTATGTTTGAATTTTGTTTTTTTATTTTTGTTTATTTTATATTTGTTTTATTTTTTGTTTATTTTTATTTTTTATTTGTTTGTAATATAATTTATTTTTAAATTCATAAATAATATGTGTTATATAGTTATATATAACCCCCTAATCCTCTTATCCACTAAATCCCCTAACCCCTAAACCCCCTAACCTCTCAATCCCTAACTCCTAATGCCTCACCCTAAACTATGTCCATCAATTTATTTTTTTTGTTTTAAACCTTGTAATGGATTCCATATGACACTTGCATCTCAAATATTCCATTTAGGGACTAGGTAGTGGTTTTGGAGCATGAACATGGTTATAAATTTACCAAGGTTACTGGGTGGAGCGTTAAAAATTCATGGTAGATTATCAATGTTTATTGATAGTTAAAATCAATTAGCACATGCTCAAAATGGGTTAGGAGGTTATAGGTTGGTGGGTTATGAGAGAAATCAAGGTCAATGACTTCTAACCAACTAATGATACACATAAGAATATGGTATTGTTAGGAAATTGTATTTCCACGCTAAACCTAGTAGAAGAGAAGAAGACAGTTTTAAGCTAGAAAACAAATGGCAAAGAAAACACACAGTAAACATAGATTTTACCCTGGAAACCCAAATGGGAAAACCAACATTCCTTGAGTGTCTTGCTCCTTGTTGTCTTATTCGTTCAGAATAAAAGGTCACATGCCTAACCTTGGTCTACACCTAAGACACAATTGACATCACACCCTCTTGCTTTATGCAAGAGCAACCATGTAGCCAATTTGACTTACATCTGCATGACCAATAACATACTGCTAAAGATTAACACGAAGATCATCCTAACATCTTCTTAATACGAATACAACATACCTTATTTATAAGCTTTACAGTAGGCAAAGCCACGTCGACCTCTTGTCTATTGACCTCTTTGACTTGTTGTCGATTACTTTGACTTTGAATTTTCTTGGTCAAACACTTCAACCTTCGAATTTCACACCCAGTCGATCCACCTCGACTAGACTTTCACCACAAATAATATAATGACCCAACATTCTTCCACTTATTTTCTTCTTTGTTGAACCGAGAGTTTCCTAAACTTTTGTTCACAGACCTAGGGAAACAATGCCCATTGCTTCTCTACACTAAGAGAAATTCAAAACACCCACATACTTGGTTAAAGAATTTGCTATGTTTTCCAACGTGTCTAATTTCTCCAGCAATACCTTGTTGCTTTCCACCACGTCTCTCACAAAATGGCATTGTACATCAATATGCTTAGTTTTGGAATGATAATCTAGGTTCTTTGCCAAAAATATTACACTTTTACTACACAATTTATCTTCATAGATCTTTGCTCAAACCCGATCCTTGAGCATATCCTTTTCAACCATACTACTTCTTTGCTTCCATGAGTGGTTGCCATGTACTCAACTTTTATTGTTGACAAAGCTACAACCGCCTGTCACTTGCTCATCCAACTGATTGCTCCATCGAACATCTTGAAAACATATCCATTGGTTGACCTTCATTGATCAAGATCTCCAGCCTAATCGGTGTCGACAAAGCTATGTACATCTAATTCATTTCCACCTTTAGATTTCCTTGGTAGCATATAACATACTATTTTGTGGCACACAAAATAGTTGAATACTCTTTTGACGACTATCCAATGCTCCTTTCTAGGTGTTGACATGTATCTTCTTAACACTCCCACTGCATGGGAAATGTCTGGTCGAGTGTAGACCATCACATACATTAGAGTACCAACAACACTTGCATAGGGAACACATGCCAATCCATCTATTTCTTCACGTGTATTTGGACACTACTCAATAATGAGCCTTGCTCCCATAGGAATTGGCACCTTTATAGGTTTGCAATCCTACATGTTGAAATGTTTCAAAATGGTTTCAATATACTTCTTTTGATTCAACCAGATATTTCTAGTTGCCCGATCTCTCTTGATCTCCATTCCCAGAATGAAGTTCATTGCATCGAGATCCTTCTTGTCAAAATTGGAGAATAGCTACTTCTTTACCTCCTTTATTGTGTCCATGTTGTTTCCGATCAACAATATGTCATCGACGTACAAAGATACATATATGAAACACCCACCTTCTTCCTTATAATATATTTAATGATCAACTTTGCTTCTCACAAATCCCAAACGAAGGATGTATGTGTTGAACTTTTGGTACCACATCCTTGGTGATTGCTTTATATCGTAAAGTGATCTTTTCAACTTGCACACCAAATATTTCTTTCCCTTTACTGCAAATCCTTCAGGTTGTTTCATGTAGATTTCTTCTTCCAGATCCACATGTAGGAACATTGCCTTCACATCCATCTGTTCTATTTTTAGATCAAATGTTGCAGCCATAGACATTAGTACTCTAATAGAAGTTAATTTTGCAATAGGGGAAAAAATCTCACTGAAGTCGATTCCTTCGACTTGGGAATATCCTTTCGCTACCAGTCGAGCTTTGAATTTTTCGACTTGAGCTGCAACATTCATATTTTTCTTGAATACCCACTTGCTACCAACGTGATTTCTTCCACTAGGAAATTTAACTAAATCCCATGTCTCATTATTATGCAAGGATTCCATCTCCTCAATCATGGCATCCTTATAGATTTTACCCTATGTCGATTTGACTGCCTCGCTGACTGACTTGGGCTCCTTGTCAGTGGAATTTAACAAAAATGTGAAATGGAAGTCAGGAGGACTATACCTTTCGACTAGTTTTCTTACTTGTTTAGATATGTTTACAACCAGAGTTGGTTGTTCCACCTCTTCATCTGATTTAGTCGACTCATCTGAATCATCTTTTTCTTCGTTCCTTAGTTCAAAATTCACCTTCTTTGGATTGTTCCCTGTTTGAACCACTTCAGACTCAGACTTCCTTCTGACTTCTCTGAATACCACATCTCAAATGTATACTATTCTCCTTGATGCATGATCCCATAGTTTGTATCCTTTCATTCCTTCTTTGTATCCAATGAAAATACACTTGACTTCCTTCTTGTCTAGTTTTCTCCTCTTTTCCTTGGGAACATGGACAAATGCATCATATCCAAATACTTTAAGATATGAAAGAGAAGGCTTCTTACCGAACCATACCTCATGTTGAGTCGTGTTGACTAGTGTTGACGAAGGAGACATATTCACTGGATATTCTGCAGTGTCGACTGCCTCTGCCCAGAATTCTCGTGTGAGCCTAGCACCATTGAGCATGCTCCTTGCCTTGTCCATAAACATTCTATTCATTCTTCCAACAAATCCATTTTACTATGGGGTATATGGTGTGGTATTTTGGTGTGCTATCCCACACTGCTTGCAGAACTTCTCAAAATCCTTTCCACAAAATTCACCACCATTATCAATTCTCAACACCTTAATCTTGTTATCTATCTAGTTTTCTACAAGAGATTTAAACTCTTTGAATTTCTCGAAAACTTGTGATTTATTCCTCAAAAAATATATCCATTTATTCTTGGAAAAATAATCTACGAAGGAGACGTAATGCAGGGATCCACCAAGTGAAGGCACTATTACATGGCCAAAAACATCAGTATGAACCAATTCTAGAATCCCCTTTTCCCTTGTCACTCCAGATGGGAACCTGGCCTAATTTTGTTTTCCATATATGCAATGTTCACAAAAATCAACTTCTAAATTACAACCAGGAAAACCTTCGACCATAACTTTGTTATGCATAACTCGAAGTCCTTTTTCTCCAATGTATCCCATTCTCTCGTGCCATAACATGGTCAAGTCGACTTGACGAAGACTTGTCGAGTTGGTTTGAATTGACTCAACCTGAGATGAGTCGAGTCAAGTCAAAGACGAGTTGAATTCGGGAACAACAATGTTTTTACATCTAGTCGAGTTGAAATTCCCTAATAAATTGTATAGGGTTTCAATCCAAACTCCTTTCATTAAAACCATCACACCTTTGACCATTTTGCACGTATCCTTCTGAAATAGAGTGTGCACTTCTGCATCACTTATCTTCCTGACATATATAAGGTTTCTTTCCAAACCTAGAAAATGTATCACATCTATAAGGGTTCTACTCCTTCCATCCTGCAGTATCAGTCAGACTCTTCCTCGTCCAACAATTTTGGTTTTCAAGTCATCCCCCAAGAACACATCTCCCTGTTCATATTTGCATAATCGTTCTCTATGTGGTGTCATATGAAAGGACACTCCTGAGTCAATCAACCAAACAACTTGATCCAACTGTGTACTAGTCAATGCCAGATACACATAACCTCCTTTATCTAGAGTAATCTTTCTCTCAGTCGATTGCTTCTCATCAGATCTTGTACTAACTTCCATTGCCTTTGACTTGCAATCCCTTTTATAATGCCCAAATTTACCACATTTCTAACAACTTCTCGTCAACTGAACTAGGGATTTAGATCTACCCTTCGAATTAGAATTTATACTGGATAATTTTCCCTTATCTTTGTCAATCGGTCGACCTCTCACCACTAAAGCATCTTTGGTTGACCCTTCCATGTTGTTCCTTCTCATTTATTCTGAAAGTAGAGATGCAACTGTGTCTTCTAGTGCTAATGTGGTTGAATTTCTCCTTATAGACATGACTAAGCTATCCTAGGAGTTTGGCAAATAACACAATAGGCTATTACATTTCTCCTCCTCAGTGATGTTAATATCTCCAAAAAATAACTAGTTGATTACAATATTAAATGCATTCAAATGCTCAGTTACTGAACTGCTATCACTCATCCTCAAAAGATACAGTTTCTTTCTAAGGGACAAATTATTTACCCGGGATTTTGACTAGTACAAGCTCCCTAACTTGTCCCACAATTTCTTGGTCGAATATTCACCTGAGAAATTCAACAACATCGAATCTGCAAGACAAAGTCAAATTGTACTCCTTGATTTTATTTTGAGTTTCTCCCATTCTTCCCTTGAAATGCTTGTCAGAATGGTACATGAAGAAACTGTTTCCCATTTTTCTTGATCTACAAGGATATATTCAATTTTAAGCTTCCAAAGCTCAAAATTATGGCCATTGAATTTTTTGATCTCTATTCTCGAGCTACTCACCATTCTTTAAGCACAACTTTAAAGACCTCTGACTTACGACTCTTACTAGACCTAATGTTTAGCTCAGATCCAAGATTATCAAACCAAGCTTCGATACCACATGTTAGGAACTTATATTTCCATGCTAAACCTAGTAGAAGAGAAGAAGACATATTTAAGCTAGAAAACAAATGACAAAGCAAACACATAGTACACAAAGATTTTACCCTGGAAACCTAAACGGGAAAACCAACATTCCTTTAGCGTCTTGCTCCTTGTTGTGTTATTCATTCAGAATAAAAGGTTACATGCCTAACCTTGGTCTACACCTAAGACACAATCGACATCATATCCTATTGCTTTATGCAAGAACATACCTGTAGCCAATTTGACTTACATTTGCATGACCAATAACCTACTGCTAAAGATTAGCATGAAAATCATTCCAAAATCATCTTAATATGAATACAACATGCTTTATTTATAGGATTTATAGTAGGAAAAACCCTAAATAAAGGCGCCCAAAAATAGTTATAGATCCACGCAAATCATTGGCTATAAATACCACGAATCTTGGGATTATGTTACAGTCGACTACCAAGTTGGATTACCAGTCAAATACCAATCGACCTACATTCTGTCTTCAGCTGGTTGCCACATGAACTCTTGTTGACCTCTTGTTGGTTGACCTCTTCGACTTGCTATCGATTACTTTGACTTCAACTTTGCTCAGTCCAACACTTAGAGCCTCGAATTTCACACCCAATCAATCCACCTTGACTAGAATTTCATTGCAAAGAATATAACAACCCAACACATATAAAACTTAACAACACATAATTAACCATATAAGAAAACACTTTAAAGAGAATAAACCATAGAAAATACATAATCACATACCTCGACCTACATTTCAACAATTCAATATCATTTATCTTCTTCTTTGTCCAACTACAAATCTGTATCATCCGGTTCAGAATCTAGTTCGGAATCAACGTTGAAAGGATTGATAGAAACATCATCATCAATGCCATTTTTTATAATTTCATCGTCGATATGATCATCGAGAACATTACCATCTACATCTAGTTCAAATTATTCATCTTTTTCATCTATCACATCGACTTTCTCCTCTGCATCATCTTCTTCTTCAATATCATCTTCTTCTGCTACATTATACTTTATAGGCCTTCCTCTTGGATCATATCTGACAACATATAGCCATCCACTTTACCTAGAACATCTGAGTAAAATACCTACTCATATTGTCTTGGAGGAACATAAATCTCACTACTCGGCTCAACTGTCCTTGTATTAAACATGGTAAATCCATTAGCATGCTCCATAATAGTTCTTTCAGGATCACATTCATTCATCTTTAACATGTACCATTGGACCTTGAATATGACTAATTTAAAGGATTTAAAGTCACATTCAGGTATATCATTCAAATACCCATATTATCTATTTTTGGATACCTCTGGATTCCTGTCACTTCTAGAGGAAAAATTAGTGACCTGGAAAACTACAATAATGCCACAATCAAAGGTTTTCTTCTTGTCATCCAAATTTTGGATGTGAAATTTACAACCATTACACCACATAGCATTGTGGTGTTTCAACTGCAATATGCCCATCATGTAAAAAATGTATTGTCAATTAATTAACATATTTAGACTTGGTAAATATTTTAAGAAAATAACATACCAAATACATTAATATAATGGAAAATAAGTAAACATTGTGGGTGAATATGCTTGCTTGTTTTGTTGAATTTTCAATTTCCAGATGTGATGATTATTTCCTTATGATTTCAAAATAGAATATTATGCCACTGTTATCATAGAATAATTACACACTAAAAATCTCAACCAAAATAAAATTGCACTGGAAACAACAAAATCATAGAAAGATAGCCATGCACAGTAGACACAATATTTATTCTGGGAAACCCAACCTTGGGGGAAAAACCAACAACTTTTCTTTAGAAGAAATGAATCCAAGCACATCACCATCAATAAGAATAAAAACTAGCACAACTTTTCCCCTTGCATGAGGAAGAACCCTCAAAGATAGCACACCCCAAAATATCTCCAAAAATTACTCGTAATTTTCGCTACTTTGCAACTGGAAACTGGCTAGCAAACTACAACTGGGACTTGTGCACTTGATGAGAAGAGTTGTTTTATGTCTCAAATGAAATGATAAATATTTTATTTATACAATTTGAGTCACCCTTAATTTACTTGTGGGGACGACTTGTTCTTTTTGTCTTCAATATCTTCTTTAATGCTTTTCGAGGTTTCATTAATGGTTTGTCTTGTCTGCTTGGCATTTATTCTTCACTAGAAAAGTTGTTCATAAGCCTTGTTGATGTATCATATCCTAACATGCATGTCTAATTAATATAGGACTCTAATGTTTAGTAGATACATCGAGAATCCCTTCATCATAAGAGGTCTCTTGAGCTTACATCTTCAACATTAGACTAGACTTGTAAACAAGTCAAACCTGCCCTATAAAAAATAAATCACTCCATCCTGGAGCAGGAAATGTGAGAGCATCTCGAGTATTTTTCACTCCTCGTCAAATAAGCACGGCTAATAAGAGAAAGAATGCCCCCGGGCCAATTACCACTAGCCAAATCAACATGGCCCCATGAATGAATGTATCATTCTCCCTTGGTCAAATAAGCATGACCAATCCGAGAGAATGTTTTCCCGATGCTGCTAACTAAAGAAACATCAACATGTTTATCATTTAAACCATATGCTAAATCAATTTCCCTTTGTGTAAGATTAGTATCTTGATTACGATGAGCCTCTTTAACCAATGTAGCCACCCCTTCCTATGATAACCTACCATAACATTGTATACATCGTTCTATCCATACCTTCATTCAATCAAGATTGTTTGTGATGTATAAATGTAGTGCATCCCACTCTCGACCAACTATATGAAAAAATGACAATTCATCAATAATTATGTACCATGGAAAATCTTAATAATTGATGGAAGAATAAAAATTAAATAGGTACTATATATATCAAAATGAATAAACAAAAGTATTGTAGATCTCTACGATCTAATTACCTTTCACTTTCCTCATTCTACCTTTCCCCAACATGACCTCCCCTTCAAATTTGTTGATGGTCTTGCCATCCCAAATGAGAGGCACATTCATATATGTTGCTAATTTAGGTAGATAATGACTAATATACACCAAGGATTGATATACCATATAGCCCTCCAGCATAGAACACTCAAAACGTGCATGTAACGAATATTAAAAGGATAGAAAGTTCTACGAATACAATCAATACAAAAACATATAATGAGTACTAACTTACCAAGGGACGATATTCATACCCCCCTTCAATGTGTCCAAACTGCCTAAAATGCGTTTTAGTTGTTGTTATTAAAATTCTTCTTATATTGTGAATGTGTGAGGAGCGAGAGGGCGTGAGGAGCGACCTAACCAAGGAGATCAGCGCAGCGAGCAGCGAGCAGGGCCCCCCTAGCCATGGAGGCTGGTGGGGGAGCCGTCCCCACCTCTCCCCCTTTGCCAGAGATCGATGCCTTCAGGAAACTGGTGGCCAAGGCCTCCAAAAGACCGCCGTCAGCAGCACAATAGAAGTTCGTCAAGAAACTGGAATGCATCCCAAGCGTAGAACTGCCATTAGAAGAAACTTGCAGGTCGGCAATCAATCTTGCAGACAAAGGTCTTATCGGGCAATTTACCGGGCTCTGTCCCTCTCCCAATTCCGTCGAAGCCTGGGTGCAGAGGAACTGGAGCTCGCTCATCTCAGAAGGGATAAAGAGTCATTTTGTAGGGAAAGGCTACTTTGTTTTCGTCTTTGAAAACCCTGAAGATATAAACCTCATCTTCAGAAATGGCCCATATTTCATGGGACCCCAGGGGCTATATTTGAACAAATGGACCCTGGACTTCGATCTAGGTTAGGATGTGCCATCCACTGTTCTAGTGTGGGTCCGCCTACCCCATCTCCCTTTACATTGCTGGAACCAAAAATCACTGCATGCAATCAGCAACAAGCTCGGAAGGTACATTGATCAAGCACCAAGGAAAGATCAATACTCATGCGCTCGGATCTGTGTGAAGGTGGACCTGGAAGTGGGATTACCAGAGGTAATCAAACTTACTGTGGAAAATTGGATGCATATCCAGGAGCTAGACTATGAACAATTACCATTCAAATGCCGACACTTCCACGGATACAGACACTTCGCAAGGCACTGCAAAAAAAAGAATGCATAGGAGAGTGAGAATGCGAAAACAAACCAGTGGATCACAGTTCAGAAAACAGGGACAACAAGATCTAGAAACAAAGGAACAACGAAGGGTGAAAACCCCGGGCAACTGGAGCAAGAGCAACCCGACGGGGACCCCAATCCCATGCTGCAATCAACAACGCAAGCAGAAAAACTCAATAAGGAAATAGAAGAACCAGAAATAATTATGGAAAGTAGGGAACAACCAAAATCCCCCACAAAAGAAAAGATACAGGGGAACAAGGAAAAACAACAGGAATCATGGATGTAGTCCCCTCACCTTCATATGCAGACATCGCCAAAAAGAAAATGATGGAACCAGTAAGCTCCTTTGAGGATGAGATCATAGAAAGGCCAGCCAAAAGAGCAGGAAGGAAGTCCCGTAAAGAAGCAAGGGAGGAAGAGGCAGAAAGACAAAAGACCCAAGGAAGCCAACCCACCATAGAAATGTCAATCGACAGAAATACAAGAATAAGGTCTCAAAAAGGAGGAGGCCCATCCACCCCCAATAGTAAATAATGAAAATCGTCTCTTGGAACTGTAGAGGTCTGGGGAACTCTACGAAAATCGAAGCGGTTAAGGACCTGATGAAAGTGGAACCAACAGACATTCTCATGCTCCAAGAGACAAAAATTGAAGGGGAAGCCCTTCTAGAGATTAGCAAATACAAATGGCAGAAGAATACAGGGAAAGCAATTAGTGCAAGGGGATCCTCCGGAGGAATAGCAACACTATGGAAGGAAGATCAGTTCAGCCTCGTCAACTCCTTCAACACCCAGCATTGGAGCTACACAGAACTGAAGCATACAACAAGTAAGTTAACCATTGCATTATTCAATCTTTATGTACCAACTTTGCACTCCGAAAAGAAAGACTGTTGGAAAAATTTAATTGAGTATCTAGAACTAATTTCCCCAAACAATATAATCATTGCTGGAGATCTCAATCTAGTAATGAATGGAAAAGAAAAGAGGGGAGGAAGGATCAGTAAGGACCAACAGATACATGTAGTAGAAGACATGATACAGCAGTGGGATCTTATGGACTTTAAACCACGCAGAGGGCTCTACACCTAGACCAATAATAGGACAGGGGAGGAACACATTTCTGCCAGATTGGACAGGTTCTTGGTTCAAAGCACTCTACTGTTGGAAAGGAAGATAATCTCCATAGCCATCCTCCCCAAGCTTACCTCGGACCACAAACCCATCCTGCTTTTGTTAGAGGATGAAGAAAATTTAGGCCCAATCCCATTCAGATTTATCCCTTTGTGGAAAGAAAAGAGTGGCTTCTATGAGACAGTCCAATTGGCATGGGCCACCACAGTAACTGGGTCTCCCCATTTTTTCTGGGAACAAAAACTTAAAATAACAAAAACAACTCTCAAGGAATGGAGTAAAAGACCGGAAAGTAATCCCAACACCCAAAGAAAGGAGCTAGTGCAGCAGTTGGGAAAGCTGCAGAATGAAATGGAAATAAAAGATATTGTTAGCTCAGATCTGGAAAAGGAGCAAGCAATCCAAAGTAAAACTTACCATTCCTTCAGAATCGAAGAAGAATATTGGAGATTAAAATCCCGCTGCTTATGGTTGGAATCCGGAGACAGAAACACATCTTACTTCCATCGCCAATTCAAAGCCCGGCTCTCCAGGAATCACATCTCTGAAATCACAACCAATGATGGGAAGATTTGCAAAGGTATAGATCAAATAAAGGCTGCTGCTGTCTCACACTTCCACCATCTTTACATCAAAGAGAATGATGATAACAAAGAAGGCAGCAAGGACTTCCTCAAAAACATCCCGACTCTGGTTACAAAAGAAGATAACACAACACTATTGAGCCCAACCAACGAAGAAGAAATCAACAAAATCATCTGGTCCAAGGCCCCTGACAAAGCTCCAGGGCCAGACGGGTTCACTATTCATTTTTATAGGATATGTTGGAATATAATCAAATCTGATCTCATGAGAATGATAAAAGGATTCCTACAGAAAGCAAAACTGGGAGGTAGCACCAACTCAACTTTCCTCGCTTTAATCCCGAAAGACACAAACCCCTCCTCCTTTGATAGATTCAAGCCAATCTCCCTTTGCAACGCCTCTTATAAGATAATTGCAAAACTCCTTGCAAACAGAATAAAGCCACTACTAGGCAAACTCATCTCAGAATCACAGGGAGGATTCGTCAAAGGGAGACACATCCTGGATAATGTGATCCTAGTTCAGGAAGCTATGCATTCCAGCAAACTCAGAAAAGAGAAGGGCATGTTGATCAAGTTAGACATGGCTAATGCCTTCAACAGAGTAAATCTATCCTTCCTATATCAAGTGCTACTCTCATTTGGATTTGAGCAAGAGTTTGTAAACCTGATACAAGCCTGCACCCACAGCCCATGGATAGAACCTTTGGTAAACGGGAGGCCAGCTGAGTTCTTTAAATCTTCGAGGGGGTTGAGGCAAGGATGCTCTCTCTCCCCTTTTTTGTACATTTTACTAGCGAATTCACTCAGCAAGAAGTTGGAGCAGGAAAGGTTAATAGGAGCTGTCTCAGGCTTGAGAATTACGAAGGACCTTAAGCCCATTAATCATGCTCTGTTTGCGGATGACTCTCTTATGCTAGGAGGAGCCTCAAATAGAGTAGCTTCTGCATTTAAGAGCATACTTCAGGACTATTTCAAAGTGTCAGGAGCTTTGATAAGCGAAAGGAAAAGTGTTGTCTACAGTTGGAATGCAACAGAACATGAAACCCAAAGGATTGCCAACACCTTGGGGTTCAAAGGGTATGCAGAATGGGAAAAGATACAGTACCTTGGGCTGCCATTATCATTGGGCATCAATAAAGTCAACCTGTGGGAAGGATTCCTAACAAAAATTAAAGGGAAAATTGATGCCTGGGGAGGACACTGGCTCACACACGGAGGAAAATTAACACTGATAAAGGCAGTTCTCTCCTCACTGCCGATCTACCAAGCGGCCTATCTCCTCGCACCCAAATCGATTTCTGGGCAAATCAACAAGCTCCTTAGAGATTTCCTGTGGCACGTCGGCTAAGGCAACCAACACAAGTTTCATTTGGTTAGATGGGAAACAACAAAGCTGCCTCTGAGAGAAGGCAGGCTCCAGATTAGAGATCCAACTCTTGTCAACATTGGCCTTGGATGAAAAATCCTGTGGAAGATGCACAGTGAGCCTTCTCATCCTGTCAGTAAAATGCTAGTGCACAAATACATTCCCAACGCTCAAATTCGATATTTACAAAACGCTATCCACAGGAAAAGCACGCAGCTATGGCAACTATGCCTCAAAGGGACGCGAATCTTCACCCAGGATTTGTATCGAGTTCCTGGAAATGGAAAACGGACTTGCCTTTGGACAGATCGGGTAATGGGGAGGCCGCCCCTTGCCTCAAACGCCAACCTGAATGAAATTCGCATTTTTCTTGCCGAGAGAGGAAAACAGAGTATCAGTGATATCTCAAAATGGAATGAGGACGGCTCCTAGTCAGATTGGCATTTCGGCAATGTTCGAAATCGCCTCCTTCAAAAACTTGAAACGCTCAAAGCAGAGCTCCGAGATGCAGCACCTGTGCACAAGACTGAAAAAGACAAATGGGGCCGGGGACCCACAGGGAGTTATTCTACAGCCAAAGGCTACACTATGCTTCAATGCCAGAAAGACAGACCACCTCCAGCGAGAATCTGGAAGGACGTTTGGGACTCTACTGCGATCCCCAAGGTTAATTTTTTCTTTTGGACTCTAATGCACAAAAAGGTCCTGACTGACGAAAACTTAATGAAAAGAAATATTGCAGGCCCTCACAGATGTGCTCTATGCAAAGAAGCAATGGAAACATCTGACCATTTGTTTGTAGAATGTCATTTTGCAAACAAAGTCTGGCTCCTTACCCTCCATGGTCTCAAGGTCGCTGCCCCCTCGAACATCTCAGTTGTAGACCTTTTTACAAACTGGAAGGACTGTTATCCCTCGCTCTCAATGAAAACGCTATGGGCCAGAATCTGGATCTCCATCCCTAAGTATGTGTGTTGGAAGCTATGGCTTGCAAGAAAGGAGCAAATCTTCAACAATACAGCATGGACCCCCAGCATGGTAGCAACGAAAGAAAAAGGTCTCCTCTTAGAAACTCTGAGTTCTCAAGCTCACAAAACAGATATCTCGCTGCAGCAGGAAGAAAAGAATTGGCTCGGTAACCCCGTGCTCACTTTTTGGACCCAGATCACTGAAAAATCCCATTCTGAAAAAAAATGGAGGCTAAGAGACAATTATGACACTTTCCAGAGATGGTGGCAGAAGCAAGGAATAACTACAACATTCTTCGACGACACCTCCAAGGGAAATCCTGGCATAGCAGGAGCTGAAGGAATCATTTACTCCAGCGAAGGGACAACACTAGAAACCTTCATTTGGGGACTCGGAAAGCGAACAAACAACCAAGCAGAAATCTTGAGTCTGATAAAAGTTTGCCAGATAGCTAAGGTAAGAGGCCATTGGAATTTACAAGCGTTTGGAGACTCCGAAATCTTGATCAAAATGATACATTCGGGAGGACAGTTGAATGATGCTAGTCTAAATAAGAATCTGTAAAGACTAAGACACATTCTCCAGGACTTCACCTCCTTCAACTGCTACCATATACTTAGGGACTTAAACAAAGAAGCATACGCTTTAGCCAATAAAGGCTGCCTACTTGCCCAAGGAGATCTATCCATAAATGACGGAGACCCAACAAAAATCTGTATTCCTTGAAAAGGACAACAACGCGAAAAATATTGTAGATGGCTTTGCGAAGGATGTAAGGCTTCGGCCAACTGGATTTTCCAATTAATATAATATATAACCGTTTTAGTTAAAAAAAAATAAAAAATTCTTCTTCTATTGAAGCCCCTCCATTGATTGCAAGAGCAATAACATTTCCTATCACCCTCTGCTTCCAATGCCACAAATAAACTTTGAAGCGTCCTATCATTTTCCTCTGCAGTAATATTATATGGAATTGTAATTAAATGTTACAACACAATCCAGTGAAGCAATATAAGTACACTATACGAATATATTCAATCAATTTTGCACATGTAAATGTATTTCTATAGGCCAAAAAACATAATACACATAATAGAGAGGAAGAGGAGCTATGACCCCATGTGAGAGGCATTAGAGGAAAGGGTAAAATTTTTATGGTTCACATTGTGTAAAACAGTTGGAGAACATCCTTCCAACATTTATAACATTTTTGTTAAATGGTTGGCATGCATCCTCCAACCTTTCTCACTGTGTCAAAATCCAATATTGTTGAAATTAAGGAAAGGGAAAAAACTTGAGATATCACCCTAGTATACAATTTTTAGGGTTTATAACATATTCACGGTCCTATAACTTGTAACATGTAAATTACCAACATCATGCATGGATTTTTCTTGGTAGGGCATGCATTTTTCATCATGCCCTATTTTCATGCTTTTTTATGCATTTTTTTTGCATTTACAAGGCAATTTTTAGCCTCTACGCACAAAAGAAGGTTTTTCGTTTGAAAATGAACAAATAAATGTATTATAAGATGTAAAATGATAAAATACAATCTCCACAATTTGAATCACTCAATTTGGAGGTCATATGAGTCCTGAGTGTGCATTTTACAAAAAGACAATTTTACCCTCCATTTTATAGAAAGTCTTCAATCTTCGTTCAAGGTAAAAGTCCTATTTCATTTGAAAATGCACTTAGGGTGATATAGATAGATTTATAATGTTATTATATTAACCCAAAATCTCTTAAAAACAAATTTGGAGCAATATAGAAGCATGGGCATGCATTTCCATTAGGTCACTTTCTACTCTTTTGGTCTTTCAATTTACAAGGTAGATTTTGGCTCTTTTACACAACAGCCAAATTTATGTTTGAAAATGAAAATAGTAATATGTGCACATGCATAAATTATCTAAGGCACCCTCAACAAATTGAATTACTCAAATTTGAGGTGTTTTAAGACCCGGGGGTGTATTTTGTGAAGCATGGCGTGCATTTTGCATAAGGGCAAAAATTGAAGTTTAAAAAAAAAAGAAAAAGTATTTGTTATGTGTGAGTGTGCATTTTCAGATGTGGAAGCTATAACAAGCTTGAATTAGGGTTTTTTGCAACAACGAAAATCCAAATCTTTCCATTATTTTCCAAATGGTTCGCATGAAAAATCAGTAATGGAAACAATGAGGATTGGATGGTTGGGAAATTGAAACATACCCATCCTACAATGATGCATATAATATTTTATGCCTTGGGCTTGCATTTTAGAGGACATAGTGGGCATTTTCAGACAAAAAACCTTCTGATGTGCATAAAGGGTAAAAACTGCCTTCTAAAACAAAGAGGTCAAATTGTTAAAACTGACCCTGTTGAAATGCATGCCAGACTAAGGGAAATGCACGACCCATGGTGAAATTGGTATGATTATATCAGGGACATATAGGCCTATGAAACATCCAATCCTTCAGATAAATTATTCACACCCCATGGTGAAAAATGCACGCGCCAAAAAGGAAAAATGCATAAAATGCATAAAAAAGGGCAGAGGAAAAATGCACACCCTAGGAAGAAAAATGCATGCCTTGTGTTGGTAATTGTATGTCGAGCTTATGAAATTACATGAAAACAGGGTATTGAGGAAAATGCACGTCCTGTAAGGGAAAAATGCATGCCTCAAGTTGAAATTACATGCCGAGGGCATGCGATTGCATGTTTACATAGTAATGAGGAATATGCACACCTGCACTATAAAAATGCACACCCTTGACATGTTATGCAACTCTATGGTGGCCTAAACCCTAAATGGTTCTTCATTAGCCCATATGAATGGTTTTCATAGGAAGATGAATGAAAATGGATGTTGATCCATTGTGTATGATTGATGCTACTATGTCATATCTTATAACAACCCCGAACTCATGTTTGACAAGCTGTTTGGAAACATACATATGTAGTTAACCTTGTTGGGGTACATGCTCAACTACATACTTAGTGACATACTCATTTATTTCCATTTTTCCTACTATTTAGGAGGATTGTTATTTATAACATGTCTATTTTTAGCTGGTGGCCGCCTATATGTAATACCATGAGAAAATGCCATGGGTTTCCAAAAACATGGGCTTATAAACCACCATTAGGAAAATTCCTAGTTTTTAGCCACCCTTAGGAAAATTCCTATTTTTTAGCTGCCATTAGGAAAATTTCCATTTTTTAGCCGGAAAATTTCCATTTTTTAGCCGCCATTAGGAAAATTTCTATTTTTTAGGGGATGAGTGCTTCATTCCTTGATTTTAGGAGATAATTCCTATTTCATGGCTAGATAGCGCACTTGAATGAGAATATTATTCTCCTAAGGAAGTGCACATTATCCATCTTATTCTCGGAGTTAACCTATTTCCTATTTTTAGCGACTTTCCATATTTATGAAATTCTCTCTCAATTAGGACTTTAGTTCCATTGTAGGATTCTAGTCTTATTCTAGGAGAGTTTTTCTATCATGGAATGCATGTTGACTTCATGTAGAGTTCTCACTGAGTTCACAGCTATACTTTTGACCTTTTCTTATTATGAGCAACTTTTGACTTTAGTTAACTATTGCTAGTGAGAGTGGTTGCTTTTGTTACTTGAGCATGCACATGGAAACCCTAACCTAGTGGGCATTAATCCTCTTGTGGAGAGTCCTATATTTTGTACTCATGATCAAGGATTAATACAAGGTGATTTGAGTTGGTTTCTTAGTCTCTAATGTGTGAAGATTGATTCTATTTTTCTCTCTCCTCTCTTTCTTTTGCAATTAACTAGTGTAGTATTTCCTACTCACATTTAGATCTTGGATTGTGGTTTAATCCTACAAACCTTGTATGTTGATTTTTTGCACGAGTCCCGAAATCTTAGAAACTCAAATTACTTGTAAGTCTACCACACCTATGATTGATTTCAAATGCATGCAAGATATCTTGCTTACCATTTAATTTGAGATTGAGTGTTGTGTGTTTGTATTATAATCGACAACATTTGTAATTTTGCTTTCAAAATTACCCTAACACATTCTCACAATCATTTTT
>SNQJ01S0069669.1:0-30209 GCA_010110895.2 Picea sitchensis | reverse complement strand
GCATATAATATTTTATGCCTTGGGCTTGCATTTTAGAGGACATAGTGGGCATTTTCAGACAAAAAACCTTCTGATGTGCATAAAGGGTAAAAACTGCCTTCTAAAACAAAGAGGTCAAATTGTTAAAACTGACCCTGTTGAAATGCATGCCAGACTAAGGGAAATGCACGACCCATGGTGAAATTGGTATGATTATATCAGGGACATATAGGCCTATGAAACATCCAATCCTTCAGATAAATTATTCACACCCCATGGTGAAAAATGCACGCGCCAAAAAGGAAAAATGCATAAAATGCATAAAAAAGGGCAGAGGAAAAATGCACACCCTAGGAAGAAAAATGCATGCCTTGTGTTGGTAATTGTATGTCGAGCTTATGAAATTACATGAAAACAGGGTATTGAGGAAAATGCACGTCCTGTAAGGGAAAAATGCATGCCTCAAGTTGAAATTACATGCCGAGGGCATGCGATTGCATGTTTACATAGTAATGAGGAATATGCACACCTGCACTATAAAAATGCACACCCTTGACATGTTATGCAACTCTATGGTGGCCTAAACCCTAAATGGTTCTTCATTAGCCCATATGAATGGTTTTCATAGGAAGATGAATGAAAATGGATGTTGATCCATTGTGTATGATTGATGCTACTATGTCATATCTTATAACAACCCCGAACTCATGTTTGACAAGCTGTTTGGAAACATACATATGTAGTTAACCTTGTTGGGGTACATGCTCAACTACATACTTAGTGACATACTCATTTATTTCCATTTTTCCTACTATTTAGGAGGATTGTTATTTATAACATGTCTATTTTTAGCTGGTGGCCGCCTATATGTAATACCATGAGAAAATGCCATGGGTTTCCAAAAACATGGGCTTATAAACCACCATTAGGAAAATTCCTAGTTTTTAGCCACCCTTAGGAAAATTCCTATTTTTTAGCTGCCATTAGGAAAATTTCCATTTTTTAGCCGGAAAATTTCCATTTTTTAGCCGCCATTAGGAAAATTTCTATTTTTTAGGGGATGAGTGCTTCATTCCTTGATTTTAGGAGATAATTCCTATTTCATGGCTAGATAGCGCACTTGAATGAGAATATTATTCTCCTAAGGAAGTGCACATTATCCATCTTATTCTCGGAGTTAACCTATTTCCTATTTTTAGCGACTTTCCATATTTATGAAATTCTCTCTCAATTAGGACTTTAGTTCCATTGTAGGATTCTAGTCTTATTCTAGGAGAGTTTTTCTATCATGGAATGCATGTTGACTTCATGTAGAGTTCTCACTGAGTTCACAGCTATACTTTTGACCTTTTCTTATTATGAGCAACTTTTGACTTTAGTTAACTATTGCTAGTGAGAGTGGTTGCTTTTGTTACTTGAGCATGCACATGGAAACCCTAACCTAGTGGGCATTAATCCTCTTGTGGAGAGTCCTATATTTTGTACTCATGATCAAGGATTAATACAAGGTGATTTGAGTTGGTTTCTTAGTCTCTAATGTGTGAAGATTGATTCTATTTTTCTCTCTCCTCTCTTTCTTTTGCAATTAACTAGTGTAGTATTTCCTACTCACATTTAGATCTTGGATTGTGGTTTAATCCTACAAACCTTGTATGTTGATTTTTTGCACGAGTCCCGAAATCTTAGAAACTCAAATTACTTGTAAGTCTACCACACCTATGATTGATTTCAAATGCATGCAAGATATCTTGCTTACCATTTAATTTGAGATTGAGTGTTGTGTGTTTGTATTATAATCGACAACATTTGTAATTTTGCTTTCAAAATTACCCTAACACATTCTCACAATCATTTTTATTTTATTTTCCAAGTTAAACGCCTAGGGAAAACCCAAGTACTTCCCCTCATTTAGAGGATGGAAAGTTTTCATTAATTCTAAAAAATCCCAAGTCCATTATTAAAAAATGCTACAAATCTACTTGAGTGTGCTTATAAAAATGCACGACAAGTTTTGTAAATGTGTTATTTTTAATAAATTATATCTTATCTATAAATATTAATTTATTTTTCTTAATAAAAGTGCTTTATAGAAAAATATACCAATATAACCCTAAATCATTTAAAAAAATGTCAATTGACTGCTAAAGGTTTCCTCAATGTGAGCATGCATTCCTTGACTTCCATTCCTCAATGTCCATTCCTCGGCTTCCATTCCAGGTTACACGTTCTCTCACTTTACTCATAAATATGATTACATATCTCTTCTAACACATGCTAATGAAGAGTCTAGGTTGTGGCATGCGAGGTTTGGGCATCTGAATTTTAAATATTTAGATCAACTTAGTAAAGGTGGAATAGTAGATGGATTACCCCACATTCAATACACAGATGGAGTTTGCCAGGGCTGAATACTAGGCAAACATTCTGAGGAGAAGTTCAACATAGGTAAAGCATGGAGGGCATCATCACTTCTAGAGTTGGTTCACAGTGAAATTATAGGTCCTTTCCCATTCCAATCGATCAATAAAGCTAAGTATGTTCTTACTTTCATTGATGATTTTTCAAGATATACATGGGTCTACTTTTTCAAATTAAAATTTGAGGTCTTTGAGTTTCTTAAAGATTCAAGCATCTAGTTGAGAGCCGAACATGGAAGAGGATTAAGAAGCTTCATACAGACAATGGAGGAGAGTATGTGAATAAGGATGTTGAGCATATTTGTTTAGAAGCACGTACAGAGTTGCAACACACATTTTTGTATACTCCACAACAGAATGGGGTAGCGAAGATAAAGATCAGGAAATTGAAATAGATGGCCAACTATACGTTGCAGGCTAGAGAACTACCTCAAAGTTATGGGATGAAGATATCAACTATGAAAACTACATTCATAATAGAGTTGCTCATAAATCAGTCAAGGGAGTCACTCCATATGAGGCTTGGAGTGGGAAGAAACTGTAAGTCACTCACTTCAGAATTTTCGGTTCCCGTGCATGGGCTAGGATCCCTTTCGATAAGCGGAAAGCTACAGAATCTCAGAGTAAGGAGTGTATTTTTTTGGATATCTAGAGAGAGTGAAGGGATATAGGTTATAAGATACCACTTCATATACATTATTCATTCAGAGGAGTGTTAAGTTTGAAGAAGGTCCTTCAAAGGTACTTCCAGAGCAGTCCACACCTCCATCTCCACCGCCACTAGTTGCAAAACTTCATGAGAGTTATTCCGATCAGATATATGAATATGATATATCTAATATTTGTGATAAGAAATAAGCAGTTGTAGGTCTAGAGAATCTACCACGATGGTCACAAAAAACTCTCCAGGTAGCAGGTGATCTAGTGGGTGACCCCATCGATCCACGAAGAGCCAGATCTTAGTTTGTGGAGCCTCCACAATCTCTTACTACCATAGAACCTTTTCTACCTATTTATTTTTATATGGTACTTAGATCAAACCCTCAGTATTATGCAGAGGGTGAAGGTAGCCTCCATTGGGAGGCATCTATGAAAGAGGAGTACAATTCCTTGATGGAGAACAACACATGGGAGTTGGTTCCTCTACCTTCCAAAAAGAAGGTTGTTAGATGTAAGTGGATTTTCAAGACAAATACGGTTGCTGATGGATACATTAAAACAGATAAGGCTTGGTTAGTAGCTAAAAGTTTATCATAGGTACAAGGCATTGACTATGAGGATACTTTTGCACCGGTTTCCAAGATTGATTCCATTTGGTTAGCTCTAGGTATTGCAACAACTAGAAAGTGGGAGGTGCACCATATGGATGTGAAGAATGCATTCTTACATGGAGATATTAATGAGGAGATATATATGGAGAAACCACAGGGATATGTTCAAGATCCATCATTAGTTTGTAGGTTGAGGAAGTCACTGTATGAACTCAAGTAAGAACCTTGACCATGGTATGTTAAAATGGACTCTTGTCTTCTCTCTAGAGGTTTTATTAGATGTAGATCAGATCCTAATGTATATATGATACGAAACACATATTCTCTTCTGTTAGAATATAATGGATGTGATCATTTTACCATTGACAATATCGCTATTGTCACCCAACCATAGGCCGAAGCTACCCTTCGAGCACCTTAACCTTGACAGAGAATCACTCCAGAAGCAAACCCTAGGCTAGATAGCCAAACAAAGGGTAGCGCTCCTTTCCCCAAGGATAGAGCACCAACAAGAGCTGATCAGATAGTCCAAACCTTAACCAAGAGATAGTCCAAGCCAAAAGTGATCTGCTAGCTGCACCAGCTGCAATGGCAGCTCTCCTCCAAACCTGCTCACAAAACTAGGCATTGCAGTGCGCACAAGTGCTGCTCTGCAATTCTGAGACTGCCTGCCAGAATGAAGACTAGCCTCCTATATTTATAGTAATTCTAGCTAATTGCCTAGGCCGAATTCTCATTCTGGGTATCTGTCTGTTCAATATATATTATTTCTTCTGGTCAACTTCTTCTCTTGGAGGCTAATAACCTAATACATGTTATCTTCTTGAGCCGACGTGTCTTCTAGGGTTATTAGCCAACTCATTAGGGTTTATTTTTGCTTCTCGGAGTATTCTATTCTCGTTAGGTTTACACATGGAGGTAAATACCTCCTGCAACTACCATAATATCAACACTCCCTCCTAGCTAGGGAGGTATTACAGGGTAATGGTCTTGAGCTGAAACAGCCACCATTCACGGTAGCATCAACATAGTTGTATAGACTATCTCATGACTAGATCATGAGCACCATCATCACATATCGTTGTCATCGCCCATGCATCATCTCTCAGAACCATACTCTATCTGGGTAATTAGACATGATGCTAGATAATTCACTCATTCCATATTGTGACACAAGAACCATTCTTCTAGTAGAAGAATAAATGTTATGAACCATTTTGTCACGGGAAATCTCACGTTCATTGATCATCCATATGGTTGATAATCATTTTCAACATTGTTGATAGTATTCAAGTCAATTGGAACAATATCATTCAATAGAACACAAGCTGTGTCTATCCATAGTAGTACACAACTACAATCTAGTGGTATAGTACCACATAGTATCACATAGATACTTGATCCAAGCGGTGGAACACATCCACCCTTTATGGTATACATCTGTTGTTTAGAAACATACGGTCTTCATAACAATCATTTGATATCAACCTATACATGAACAATGTTATGATATAAAGGCGAATCATGCAGGCTATTCTTCCTCACATCTGTGATATCACTGAAGAGTATCTGCCCTAAAAAAGTTAAGACATCGATGATGAGTTATCTGGACTATTCTTCTCAAGCAAGGAAGAATAGCTATCACGATTTATGAGCCTAGACCATTCTTACCACCGGGCCATTCCTCCGACACTAAACAAAGTGTAACTTGGAAAGCGAGTCTGCGATGGGAATGTTTGTCCTGTTGTTAGTTGGATATTCCCACCACGGGCCATTCTTACGGCACTAAACAAAGTGCAACACGGAGAGAATGAATCACCTTAAAGGGAATGATTATCTAGACCATTTCCAAAGGAAATGGTATCGCACCAACCTCCAAAGCAGACCATTCCCATGTTAACCACAATGGGAATCTCTGTCCATTGGCCCGGCGGTCCGGTCTTCTTAAGTAACCCTCAAGGAAAGGAAGTGAACTAGACCACTTCCCATGTTAACCACAATGGGAAGTGAAGCATCTCAGTACATCAACAATCTGGACTGGCCCTTTCGAACTGAAAAATGTCTGTTTAAATCATAAATCTCAATCCTTTCTAAGTGGAAGAATCTGTATCTTAGACCATTTTCGAATTGAAAAATGAATGTCCATCAATCAATAATACATCAGAGTGCTTCCTCCCAACCTGGGGTCATCTCTTCCTTTTCAACGGAAGTCATCTCCATGAGCTCCAGTTGTTTCTTGAGTATGCAAACTTTTTCATATTGGATAGAATCTTTACCGAAATGTTTGCTTATCTGCTCATCTGTGGAGATATGTATTGGAGAACACCTCCTTCTGAATGTGGATAATGTAATGCTTGATTTCAAATGTACTTCGGTCTGGAACACTGGTTTTCTTTTGAAGGATTCATGTAGCTCTGATCAATAAATTATATCATTGTTGGAAAACTGGAACATGTCCATGTATTGGCACTTCTTCTGTCATCATGAGATCTTTGTCATGAATTGGCAATCCATCATCTTGATCTTCTCAGTAATCATTCTGATACAATATCTATTTATGAAAATCTTCACCATGCTTTTGCTGTGCGTTGGAGATTCTCCACCAAGTTATATTCTTACATCTGCATACACAAGGGTCTGCAAGGGTATGCTTCAAAGTCTTGTGGTTTCTCTTCATACGCTCTTTGTTCAATTTCTCTGGAGAACATTCTTTGCATTCATCTGATGTCAATTTCGGATGATATAATGGCTCATGTAAGAGGTATCTCTGGTTTACAAACAATCGTCATAGTCTTCTCCCTCCATCTGGGAGAACCTCTAGTTCTGGATCTTGCAATGCTTACATTCTTAAGTCTTTCATACATTTTCTTCATCACAACTTTCAGTTCCTCTGCGCGATTTCTTTTAGCGAGTTCATATCGGGCTGGTAATCTTGTGATTCTCGATACAATGTCTGGTTGTTCTGGCTCGCTCTTCTTTATTTATTGGAATCTTCATGTTCTTCCTTATGTTTCTCTTTAGCTCTTGGGTCCATGGGTTTTCTATGGATTCCATGCTCTGAATATTCCAACTTATTCCTTTCATCACAGGATCATGGATGTGGATGAAAAACCAGGGATACCTTAAGGCTTTCTTCGGAGAAGTCTTCTTCTATGGTCGAATTGAACACATATTTCTTTTCATGTTTGCTACCATGGATATATACTTCATCATCTTCAATGGATCATAGGATTAGCCCTCCTAATCCTTACTTCATGTATGAATACATGCACTTATTTTTTGGTGATATATAATCGACTCCTTCCATCTAAGAGTCCACTTTTGTCTGCATCCTTATTCCTTTCTGCAAAGTGTTATAAAGTCTTTCTCCAATTTCCTCTTGATTGCTGACTTCTTTATGTCTTTACTACTTCTAGGTTTCTTGAGGGATTGATTCTAATTTCGGTATCTTGTAATAGCTCCCACATGATTTGTTTGATGTATTTCATCCTTTCATGTGTATTATCTGACTTATTATAATATAGCAATCCTTATCCTGTTGTTCTTCCATACGTATAGTTCTTCTTGGAACATATTATCTTCTAAAGAGATAGATATACAAGATATGCAAACAAGATATGTACAAGAACTTAAGAAGAATATTGTTACCTTCAAAGAAGTCTCTTTCATCCTACTTAGTCTTCTTTGTAGGTTCCTTTCTTCGGCAACTGATGCTTCATGTTTCTCCTTCTATTTTCTTTAGCTCCGGGACAATGATTCTTGTAGTGACCATACTTTCGACAGTTGAAGCAGTGTATTTCTAAAAATATCTTTCTGTTCATTTTTCTTCCTCCTTGAACCAAACTTCCTTTGTTCTTGAAATTATTCAATCTTGCTGTGAAGGCTTGATGTAGGTATTTTGGGTTTCTCTTTTGCACTAGTCCTGGATTCTTCTTGAGCACAGCAAGTCAAAGTTCAAATGTAGGATACTCCTTTCTTGTGTTCATGTTTGCAGCAAATGCATCCCACATCTTGGGAAGACCATTGAGTACTATGTTTGCCAATTCCTTCTCTGAAATGATCTCTTCAATGGAGTGTAGTTGATCTATTAACTGGGAGATCCTCACAAAGAGATATGATGTTATGCTATCATCATCATTCATCTTCATGTCATGGAGCTCATTCTTTAGACTCATTATTTGTCCAATGTTTCTAACTGAGAAGAGGGTTTGTTGGGAGTCATACATCTTCTTCAATGAATTAAGATAGGAGAAGTGCTTAAGGGTATCAAGTGGTATTTTATAGAGTCCACTATGATACTCATAGCATTGAATGTCACCATCTTGAACTTCTCCATAACTGCAACGTTCTGTGGTTCCTTCTCTTTTTTCCCTTCTTCAAAATATGGTTCCCTGACCTTTCCTTTCACGATATCCAACACTTTGTTCTTGGCAAAGGGATGAGGTCAATCCTTGTCTTCACGCTCTAAGAGTGATGAGGTCAATCCTTGTCTTCCACGCTCTGAAGTTAGAAGCTCCATCTAACTTGTTTTCTGACTTCATAGAGTAGGTCATGGCTTCTTTGACTTGGTCAACCCTAGATTTGACCAAAAACTCAAACTTGACGTCTTGGCTTGTTGAGAGTCCCAAGAGATGCGCTAGGCTAGGGTGCATTGATCTATCCAAGCATTAGGTAAATCCCTTCACTTAAGGTGCCTCAACGAGAGGATTAGGGTTTCTGCAACTGCACCTGCTAGTAACCCTAGCTGTAGTGCTTTGGTGACTTCTCCTGCTAGAAACCCTAGCGATAGTTCTTCAACAAGCTTAATATCCTTATGGCTATGTTTCCTTCCAGCGGTTAGATTGAATGAAGGAGGTGTGGGTCCATAACCTATTAGAATATAATGGATGTGCTCGTTTTACTATTGAAATTATCGTTATTGTCACCCAACCATAGGCTGAATCCACCCTCTTAGCACCTTAACCTTGACAGAAAATCACTCCGGAAGCAAACCCTAGGCTAGATAGCCAAACAAAGGGTAACGCTCCTTTCCCCAAGGATAGCGCACCAACAAGAGATGATCAGATAGTCCAAACCCTAACCAAGAGATAGTCCAAGCCAAACGTGATCTGCTAGCTGCAACAACTACAATGACAGCTCTCCTCCAAACCTGTGCACAAAACTAGGCACTGCAGTGTGCACAAGTGTTGCTCTGCAATTCTGAGACTGCCTGCCAGAATGAAGACTGGCCTCCTGTATTTATAGTAATTCTAGCTAACTGCCTGGGCCGACTTCTCATTCTGGGTATCTGTCTGTTCAATATATATTATTTCTTCTGGCCAACTTCTTCTCTTGAAGGCTAATAACCTAATACAAGTTATCTTCTTGAGCCGACATGTCTTCTAGGGTTATTAGCCAACTCATTAGGGTTTCTTCTTGCTTCCCGAAGTATTCTATTCTCGTCAGGTTTACACGTGGAGGTAAATACCTCCCGCAACTACCATAATATCAACACCTTCTTCTGATAGTTCTGCATGTATATGATTGACTCATCACAGGGATCTCAACCTCCTCCATTGATGCAGTGAAGATCAATTTGCATGATAGGTTTTCTATGATAGGTATGGGACTGTTATATTACTTTCTTGGTCTTGAAATCAACCAAAATGATTCAAGAATCAAGATCTAGAGATCTACTTGACAGGTTTCAGATGAAAGATTGCAAGCCAACTCCAACACCCTTCATTCAGGGGTTATACTAGAGGATGTCGGTGCATCACCTTTGGTTGATTGTACTAGATATCGAAAGTTGGTGGGTTGTCTTCTCTACCTTACACACAATTGACTAGACATATCTTATGTGGTTGGATCAATTTTCAGGTATATGCAAGAGCCTCATGAGCTTCAATGAGAGGAAACAAAGAGGATTCTCAAATATGTCAGGGGGACTACAAGCTTTGGCATACACTATGTAGCATGATCTTCCTTAGATATTGTTGGTTACATAGACTCCAATTGGGTAGGTGATAGCATACATCACAAGACCACTTCAGGATATGTCCTCTACCTTGGATCATGACCTATCTGTTGGTCAAGTAAGAAGCAATAAGCAATTGTTTTATCATCAACATAGGCAGAGTACATGGGTGTAATGAATGTTACTACTCAAGCTATTTGTTTGCAACACTTTCTTACAGAGTTGGGAGTTTATTTTCATCGTCTGACAATTATATGGTGTGATAATAAGAGTACTCTCAAGCTGTGTAGAGACCCAGTTCAGAGGTAGTAGACCAAACACATCGAGGTTCATATACACTTTATTTGAGGAAAGATTCAAAATGGAGTCATTGATATGCAATTTTGTCCATCTTCAGAGCAGATAGCAGACATCTTCACCAAGTATTTCATCGAACAAAATTTTGTCTCATTAAGGGACATTATAGGAGTGAGGGATACATCAACTTAACAGCTAAACATATTAGCATTCCTTTTTTGTTAGCGACATATTTTGNCTGGGTTTTCACTATTTACCTCACTTTTGTTGAGTTTTTATGCATCTATACTTGTACATGAGTACCTAACATGGATTCATATTTCCAAGACTCATCATTTTGCACACCCTAGTTTTGTTTCAGGGGGGGTGTTGGGGTACATGCTCAACTACATACTTAGTGACATACTCATTTTTTCCATTTTTCCTACTATTTAGGAGGACTACTATTTATAGCAGGTTTTTTTTGGTCGGTGAATGCCTATATGTAATATCATGGGAAAATACCATGGGTTTCTAAAACATGGGCTCATAAACCACCATTGGGAAAATTCCTATTGTTTAGCCACCATTAGGTAAATTTCTATTTTTTAGGGGATGAGCATTTCATTCCTTGATTTTAGGAGATAATTCCTATTTCATGGCTAGAGAGCGCACTTGAGTGAGAATATTATTCTCCTAAGAAAGTGCGCATTACCCATCTTATTCTTGGAGTTAACCTGTTTCCTATTTTTAGTGACTTTCCATATTTATGAAATTCTCTCTCGATTAGGACTTTAGTTCCATTCTAGGACTCTAGTATTATTCTAGGAGAGTTTTTCTATTATGAAATGCATGTTGACTTCATGTAGAGTTCTCATTGAGTTCACAACTTTTCTTATTATTAGCAACTTTGGACTTTAGTCAACTATTGCTAGTGAGAGTGGTTGCTTTTGTTACTCGAGCATGCACATGGAAACCCTAACCTAGTGCACATTACTCCTCTTGTGGAGAGTCATATATATTATACTCATGATCAAGGATTAATACAAGGTGATTCGAGTTGGTTTCTTAGTCTCTTATGTGTGAAGATTGATTCTATTTTTCTCTCTCCTATCTTTCTTTTGCAATTAATTAGTGTAGTATTTCCTACTCACAATTAGATTTTGGAGTGTGGTTTAGTCCTACAAACCTTGTATGTTGAGTTGTTTCACGAGTCCCAAAATCTTAGAAACTCGAAGTAATCTTAAATCGCTCACACCTATGATTGATTTCAAATACATGCAAGATATCTTGCTTACCATTTAATTTGAGATTGAGTGTTTGTGTTTGTATTATAGTTGGCAACATTTGTAATTTTACTTTCAAAATTACCCTAACACATTCTCACAATCATTTTTTTATTTTCCAAGTTACAACACCCGAGAAAACCCCTGAGTACTTCCCCTCATTTAGAGGATGGAAAGTTTTCATTAATTCTCAAAAATCCCAAGTCCATTGGTAAAAAATGCTACAAATCTACTTGAGTGTGCTTATAAAAATGCACAACAAGTTTTGCAAATGTGTTATTTTTAATAAATTATATCCTATTTATAAATATTAATTTACTTTTCTTAATAAAAGTGCTTTATAGAAAAATATACCAATATAACCCTAAATCATTTAGAAAAAAGTCAATTGACTGCCAAGGGTTTCCTCAGCATGAGCATGCATTCCTTGGCTTCCTTTCCTCATCATTCATTCATGTTAGCGTGCATTCCTAAAAAAACCATTTCAACTTTGAACCCATAAAACCATGGCCGAAATTCAAACATGGGAGTCCTCTACCACGGGCACAACAAATTGAAACATGCGGTTCCGAGGATGAAAATCTCACTGTCAACAAATTCCAGGAGTGTGTTGATGCATGGAGAGACATATGTTAAATATCTTAAATATCTTGAGAAGAGAAAAGGTTTTTGACTTTATGTTTGGACCCTTCAATTTAAAAATTGAGGAGACAGATGATGCCATAACTAATTATGATGATATAGCTATGGAACTAAAATTATTTGGGCAGAGCGTTTACTTAGACGATGATTTGCTTGCAAGAGCAATGAAAATTTCATGCAGAGGGGTGTTGAGGCCTCAACAACTCCCCTTAAATTTGTGCATAAATTTAGGGCCCCCCATTAAACTTTGGAAATTACTGCCTTCTCCTGTATTCAATTTTGTTGATTTGAAGGGATGGTTGGATTGTTTTCCTTTGTTTGATTGTTTGATTGTTTTGTTTTACGATGATTCTTTTGGTTCGTCTTTCATGGAATGATGACTTGGTTATGTATTTATTTTGAAATGAAACCATCAATGTGATTACATGCATATTTTGAATTGAAGTAAAGAGTTATTAAATGCATAATGATCTCAATTTTGATAATAAGTTTGTTCCGTCATGAAAGTAAGTTGTTTCGTCGCATTTTTCTCACATGAATAATTGTTGTGTCATTTGAGTCTTTTGTTCTCTAATCATTCAACATTGTTTGTGTGCTCATATGAACTTATTCAAAGTGGTTCTATGTCTCAGTTTGCTTAAATTTGGGTTATCACTATGTTTCGCCACTTTCGTCGAGATTTAGTCTTCAATATATAAATGAGTTAGCTAGACATTTTAGCAGATCAAAATAATTCAACTAAAAACTAAAATTTAAGAAAGTTAATCCTTGAATTAAAAAAATATATATTAAAGAATGGAAACAAGCTGATAGTTTCGGATTTGAATGACATGATCCTTCAACTTTTATTAAAAAGCAATGCCATTTTGCATATCTATACTCTTTGACAAGACAAAATAATTCAATTAAGTCCTACACATTTGTGATTCATGCCAGGCCTTAAAAAAATATATTTAAAAGGTTATAGAGGAGTTGATAGTCTTCAAATTCGAACGAGTCATCAATTTTACAAAAGCTCTTACTTTATTTAAAAAGTAATTCTTGCACTATTTTTTTCGCCAATGAATATGATTATTCTTCTTCTTAAATTAGCCATGTTATTTCAGAAAAAACATTTAACAATCAAACTATTACATCATTAGCATGACAACTAATTCCAACTGAAATGTTGACTTCGTTTCATATGAATTAGTGGTTAGGATATTTAAGAACTTCATCATTGTGCAAGTTTTATTGCTCCACTTGAAATAAAAATGAACTATGATCATTTCCATCAAGTATGTGAAGGAAGCCGATGAATCATTTTATATATTCAATTATTTATTTGAATTAAAATGAATAGTTTGGTTTCATATTATGAATATGAATCTTTCTGTTCACAATAAGTTAACTTTAGGCTCATCATCATTTTTATTATTATTAAGAATTAGTTATAGCATTACATTCACATTATTAATTTAGATTGTATTTAGGTTCTAAGAAAGCATTATCGAAAGTATTCTTTTGAAGAGCAATTTATTCACTCATAACCAAGCCCACATACTAGTGGACATCGCTAATGTAAACACATATAGGTTTATTTTGGGACCTTGATTGGGTGATGCTCCCATGTTGCAGGAGGATTTTTTCGGCCTGACAACAAGGGGGAGCAACATTTAACTCCAAAAAATATCCCATGGTAGAAAAGATTGAGATGGCCTGCAAAATATGTGGGCAAAAGTTATTTGTTCCCAGGAATGATTTAAGAATGCTAGATGTTCCCTAGAGACTATACAAGTCTTTGATTCAACTTGTCCTTAAGATAATTATGAATCACCATGAGACTAATGTTTATGGTGACTACACGAGGCTAGTCATTTATTGGGTTGAAGACAGGGCCGTAGATGTCCCTCATCTATTGGCTAAAAAGTTACATTCTGCCCTTGAAGAAAGTAAAAAAGAAGAAGATTAAGTTCAATTTCTCATGCACATTGCAAAAAATTGTTGATTTATATCGACCCGGTGACCAAATGAGCCCTCTTAAAACTTACACAAGGAGATAAAAAACAAATAAAATCATTGAGGAAGTACCTAAATAGACTGCAGTTGATGGTGTGGAAATCTGTTCTGATATAGTTTCCCAAGATGGAGTTAATGTTGTTAGAACTTTAAGAGACCTACATGAATCTACGAATGAAGTTGAGGAGCAAGGAGGTATGGACAATTATATGGAATTAGACAATGATGATTTTTGTGTTACTTTAGAATGTACAATTAATCGAATTCCTCCTAAAATGACTTTACTTGAGCATAATGTCCTTGTTATGGGCGTTGATTCTACCTCTCCAAGTTCAAATTTGAACAATCCAACATACATTTTGATAACAGATTTGTTTCCTCGTTATTTGATAGAATGATGCATTACAAACTAGTTGCAATGGAGGATTCTTCCTCTATACATAGTTGGAAGGAAAAGTGTGAGCTAAAGCACGAGGATAATATTGAATGCTTGAAGAACATTGCAAGTCGACAATCAACAATTGTGAAGCAAATACAAGAATCAAGCAATGCAATAAAGAGAAAAGACTGTGTTATTGTTGGATTACAAAGTGAGGTATATGAAATTACAAAGGAATGTAAGAGGGAGATTGATAATACCAAGGCAATGTGTAGAGCCTGGTTATTTTCAGGACTCAAAGTAATTAAAAGTTTTATAAAATCTCCTACTTTAATGACTAAAATTTAGTTTATAATTTCTTTCATGATTTTCTTATACTTGGAATAAACCAAGAATAGACAGTAACACATAATAATGATAACAACATAATAATATCAACAACAACAACAAAATAATGATAACAACAACATAATACATACCTCCACCTGCAGGTTGGTTTATCTAGTCCATTTTCTGTCTAATCATGTTCTAGTTCTTGCCCAGTCTGAATATTAACCTCCCAACCAACTAGGAACAACCTCTCTAGCTCCCTAGCTCCAAGAATCTTTATAGTTTCCTGGCCCTCAGGCCCAAAATTCTCAGCAACAATAGTGCCCTGTGAGAGTTCCCCAAAACAATTCTTCCAATTTCCTCCTCTTCCTCTATCTTTCAGAAATTCAGAAATACTCAAACAAAAAATGAGATCCTTCTTTCAAGTCCCCCCTTCTTTCTTATTCTCCTCTCTCAAATCCCCCTCATTAATTCCCAACAACCTTATCCCCCCATTAATTCCCCAACAGGCTTATCCCCCCATTAATTACTTCACCCACCTTTTAATAATAATATAATAAAAGACTTATTAATATATTTGAATAATTAATTAAATTTAAATTAAAAACTATGATAATATTAATCAATTTGGGTTTTTACATACACCCACCCTTCAAGAAACTTCGTCCCGAAGTTAGAGTTATTTACAATAGAAGGGTAACGACACACGATTCATACATTCATGACAAATAATCAACATCATCAATTTAAAACACTTGTACATACTAGTGTACATGTTCAAGGCATACATGTGTAGCTAGCACATACAAGACTCGCACATGTACTAATAAAAATAATTATCACACCTAAAGTAATTTTTGTATGTGTCCAATCCAATCAATGAGACCATTCATTTCATAAAAGATAGTAAACTATTTAAATTGTTCACAAAATTCCTCAATTACAATAATTTAGCACAACTAACATTTACTTAGATAATTGTAGTTTAGTTAAGTAAATATAAACATACATATATACATAATTTTTTTTTCAAAAAGAGGAAATCGAGAAATTCTTCTATAAGGCAAAATCCCCACACACTCTCAACTACTTCTATTCATCCTTCCTCCCTAACTTACTTCCATCTTCCATCCCTATCCTTCCTTTGTTGGACTATCTTGGAGCATCAACTATATTGACCTAACTCTAAATAGAACCCGTAAACGAAAGTGTCAACTCTCTTGACCAAGCTTCCCCAACAGACAACTGACAGTCATCATCACACGTCTAGGGGAGCATGAACTAACACCATCCTCCCATGACTCTAGGTTTCAGAGGATACACGGTAGGAAATGCCTCCACCCCTCCTAATAGGACTAGGATCCACACCCTACCATGGAATATATAGTGGCACTGTGTTGCTAGGAATTTTGTCATCGTATATTCATTTTTAGGCAGTCTCACCACCTAAATACCTGAACTGGTCCACATACCATAGCAATGCATTTGAACCAACATAATTTCACATACAAATATTCATACCATATTGTTTCTCACTCGGTGTTCACGACATCAGCCTTTTATCATCATTATTCTCTGGCTATTTCATAGCCTATTGACCTGTAGATTAGTTTATAACACAAACTCATACATATTTATGCTTTATCATCATGTAAATGCATTTAACCATAATATCAATTCAGTATCCACGTACCAACAACTTTAAATGTCAAAAATTTCAAGTTAGAATAGATTGCATAATATCCATCATAATTCAAATAACGTTAAACATTCATAGAATTGACATTCACATAATAGATTGAATAATATCTATCATCCTTCAAATAACGTTAAACATTCATAGAATTGACATTCACATAGGTTCATACGTCTTAAAAGTTCAAGTGTATCATTAATAGTTTCACAGTGAATAGAAAATAAAGGTGATTAGGCCTTAGGTAATTTTAGCTATCTAAGTCAAAAGGTGGCATTACATACACCCAACCTTCGGGAGAGACATATTCCCGAGGTGGTAAAAAACGTGAGGGATGATCTCGTCGTAAGGTCTCGACATCCTCCCAAGTAGCAGATCCTGGGCTATAGTTGTCCCACTAGACCTTAACTTGGTCTACCAGAAGGTTCCTGAGTTGTTGGACCCTATGGTCCAATATGCGTAACGGTTCTACTGTGAGGGTTCCCGCGTCCAATACCTGCAATTCCTTCCAATTTAGTTCATGAGATTCATCAGCAACATCATGATGTAGAATAGATACATGAAAAACATTATGAGTTTTATACAAGTGGGGTGGCAGTACGAGACGATAGGCAACGGGTCCAATTCTCTCTTGGATTTTGAATGGCCCTATAAATTGAGGTGACAACTTTGTCCCCTTCCCGAATCGAATGGTACTCTTATTATCCCTGATACGAATGAAAACTTGATCTCCCATTTTATAACTTCGGTCAGTCCTATGTGCATCAGCATAACTTTTCTGTCTATCCTATGCTTCCTTTAGTCGTTGCCTAATTTGAATCACCCGTTCGTCCATCTCTTGAATCAATTCTGGCCCAACTGTCACTCGGTCTTCTAACCTTTCCCAACTTAATGGTGTTCTACATGGCCTTCCATACAGATCTTTGTAGGGTTGCATTCCAATGGAGCTATGAAAACTGTCATTGTAGGTGAACTCTACCAAAGGTAGGTACTTCTCCCAATGGGTTTGATTATCCATAACATACATCCTAATCATGTCTTCCATAACCTGATTTACTCTCTTATTTTTCCCATATGTTTCAGGATGATAAGTTGTGCTTAAATTCAACTGAGTTCCCAATGCTGACTGCAAACTTGTCCAAAACCTAGAAGTGAATCGGGAGTCCCTATCTGAAATGATATTCTTGGGTAACCCATGCAAACGAATGACCTCACTTATAAACATGTGTGCCACATCAGTGACATCGTAAATGTCTCTAACCAAAATAAAATGAGCACTCTTGGTCAACTTATCAACTATCACAAGAATGAAATTATGTCTATGTGATATGAGCAACAATCCCACAATAAAATCCATAGAAATGACTTCCCATTTGGACAGAGGAACATCATACAATTGTAGGAGACCTGTCGGGTGGTGGTGGTTAGATTTCACTTGTTGACACTCTAGGCACTTGGCGACGAAATGGACTACATCATGCTTCACTCCTACCCAGAAGAAAAGCTTCTTCATGTCTGCGTACATTTTCTTCACACCCAGATGTGCACAATAAAGTGCTCTATGGGCTTCCTTGAGTATGATGCTTCGAATATCCCCACCTTCGGGGATGTACATCCTTCCTTGATATCTTAATAATCGATCTGCTTCCAGGCTATATCCTTCGTACTTTGGATCTAATTGCCTTCCACTTTGGAGGGTTGAAATAACCTTTAAATACCAACTATCTCCAATAAGTTTCTCCAACACATGCTCCCTCAAATTAACTTTTAAGGGTACCAAGGAGAAGACATGTGGTCTCTTGCTCAAGGCATCCATGACCACATTATCCTTTCCTTTGATGTACAAAATTCCAAAATTGTACTCACTCATAAACTCACTCCATCGCCTCTGCCTGACATTGAGATCCCTTTGAATGAATAGATGCTTTAAGATTTCATGGTCCATTTTGAGGTCAAAGTTTCGCCCCACTAGATAGTGCCTCCAAAGTTTCAGAGCTAGCATTATAGCTACCAACTCTAAATCATGAGTAGCGTAAATCTCCTCATGTTGCTTCAACTTCCTTGACGCATATGCTATCACTTCTCCATCCTACATTAGCACGACCCCCAACCCTTGCTTCAAGGTATCCATGCACACTGTGAAGTCTTTTTCCATATCCGACACTTGTAGAATTGGTGCACTAGTTAGTAACCTCTTAAGCTTGATGAATGAAATATCACACTCTTATGTCCATTCATACCTGACCCCCTTGCGTTGCAAAGTGGTGATGGGTTTTGATTTTTTAGATAACCCTTCCACAAATATCCGATAATAACCCACTAGCCCCATGAAGCTTCTTACCTCATGAGAATTTTTTGGCACTGGGCATTCCATAATGGCCTTTACCTTTTCTCGGTCCACATAGATTCCTTCACCGAAAATGATATGACCTAAATAGTGAATTTCTTTCTGGAAGAAAGAACGCTTCGAAAACTTGCCATACAATTTGTTCTCTCTAAGGCATGACAACACCACTCGCAAGTGTTCCTCATGCTCTCTTTAATTCTTGGAATAGATAAGAATATCATCCAGAAAGACCTATACAAAGCGGTCTAAGTACTTTTGGAATACACCATTCATGAGGCTCATGAATACTGCTAGATCACTGGTCAAACCAAAAGGTACTACAACGAACTCGTAATGCCCAAACTGAGTTCGAAATGCATTTTTAGGAATATCGACTTCCTTAATCCTTAACTGGTGATACCTTGATCGTAGATTAATTTTTGAGAACATTGTTGCTCCTTTCATATGATCAAAGAAATCATCTATCCGTGGAATTGGGTACCTATTTTTCACTGTAGCACGGTTCAAGTCCATGTAATCTATACACATTCGTAAGGAACCTTCCTTCTTCTTGACAAAAATTACTGGTGCACCCCAAGGTGAGACACTAGGCCTTATTAGCCCTAAGTCAAGTAGTTACTTCAACTGCATTTGCAACTCACAAAGTTCTGGCATTGTCATCCTATACAGAGTCATGGAAATTGGCTCTGCACCAGGTTTTAACTCAATGGTAAAATCAAACTCCCTCTCAGGAGGTAACCCTGACAACTCTTTCGGAAAAACATCCTTAAACTCTGACAATACTAGATATTGATCCAAGGAGGGTCCTTTCCCTTCATTCACTACTTCTACTACATACAATCGACAACCTTGTCTTATGCAACGTTTAACCTTCATGGTCGAGGTAAAGCGTAGAGACACTTTCCTCTGTACACCGTGGATCTCTACTAACCTTCCTTCATCGTCAATACAGAGCACCCTTTTTGCGAAACAATAAACCATAGCTCGATGGGATTCTAACCAATCCATTTCTATGATTAGGTCATACATCATGAGAGCAATGACGTATACCTTCAACCTAATATTACACACCCCCTGGTCTACTAGACAATTATCAATGCTAGGTCCTACTGCTTGTTTTTCCCCCAAAGCCATATCAACTTGTTTAAAGTCATCGTGCTCGTAGGCTACCAAGCCACACTTTCCTAATGCACAAGGTGAAATGAAACTATCTGTAGCACCAGAATCAAATAAGATTTTAACTTTGACATGATTTGTCTCACCCGACGACTGTTGGATCATGTTGTCATCGATGCCAATGGTTTGCATGTTGTCATTGATGCCAATGGTTTGATTGATTGATATCATTGATTTATGTCAAGTGATGGATTGATTAATAGTCTTGATTGGTTGTTAAGTTGTCATTGTATATGATTAATTGTCCTTGATGAGGATGATAGATGTCAAAGTGGAAACCAATTGATAAAAATGGATCATTGATATGATGCATTGATGAAGATGGATCAATGAGTTCTCATTGATACATGATGATGCATAGTTTGTTTGATGACTCATTATTGTCTTATCATGATCAATAAGGTGCACAAATGGATGAACTCCAAAGTGGTCCCCTTATGGTGAAAGCCCTCACGGGAATATGCTTTGCGGATTGAGTTATCCTAGAAGAATGGTTGGAGGACCCATGCTTGTATGTGGAATAATGAGATGAAGATCAATGAAGTTGTTGGTGAAACTATCCTAGATGGATAGTGCTTGTTGTGCCATTTTTGGTGGTATGTGGAATGTCACATAACTCCTCATGGTTTGAGAGTTATGGTCGTACGAAGATGAAGGACCCCCATATGTTGGCTTGAAGCCCACAAGGTCAAAGAAGTCAAAGTGACCTAGAATAAGAAATCATTATTTAAATGATAAAGTAAAGTGACAAAGTCAAGGTGGATTATTTAAATAATAAAGTAAGGTGAAAAAATCAAGAAGGAATATTTAAATGATAAAGTATTGGAGAACTTTCTATTTAAGGAGTGTGGTTAACCCTAAAATAAGGAAAATAGGTTAAGTGACCTAGAAATGGGTTAAATGACCTAAAAATGGGTTAAGTGACCTAGAGGATGAAAGTATAAATAAGAAGCTAGGATATCTTGTGAAAGTCACATTATTTTTGGAGAGAATCCTTTATGTGGATCAATGGAGAGATTCTTGTGAGATTATCCTGTGGAGTATTGATGGAGAGCTTCTTGTGAGAGCATCTTTGGTGTGTATCTCTTGAGCATGATTGAAGATATATTTTGAGGAAGAAAGTAAGAGGAGGACCTCATGGATGCATCAAAGTTTCGGCAATGTCGGAGATCTTGACGGAAAAAGTCTCGAAGCTTCATAAACCCTAGTTTTTGAGGTATACACGGGTCATAATAGGCCAGGGCACGTACACATGTGAGATGTATGAGGAAAGGGTGCATACGGTGGATGGAATGATGAAGACTTGTGTTTGATATGGTGTCAAGCTCTCAGATGATGAGGCAGGTTCCATATCTATCATTGAGACACTGATATGGTTACATTATGTCTTGATGGATACCATTGTTTGATATGTTGTGAATGCTTAGGGAATTCTTGGTATGGCTTCTATGATATGATTCAGTTTGGATGATTTTGTTGATGGAGTGAGTAGTACTCTATTGATTCAGTGGTGACATGATTTCTATGGTATACTAGTTGTTTATACATGATTGAGATAACATTCATATTGATTTGTTGTAGAGCATGAGCAACCTATTAGAGAGCTTAGATGTGTTATGACTGGATGGTGGTCAGATTGGACATTCATAGACAGAAGAGAATGATATATTGATTGTAGAGAATATGAGCTGATCTTGAAGGACAAACCCTAACATCTCAAGAAGATATATGCAGGATGTTGTATACACTGGGCACGTACACACGCAGGCTGTAGTGAGCCAGGGAGCGTACACACGCTGGCTACACTACTGACAGGTCGCGTACATGTTGACAGATTATATCTGTTGAGGATTGTTGCCTCATCTTAGTTGGTGCTGAGTATGTAAGCTGAGCCTTGCATGATGGAGCTGGTGCTCTTGAAGAGTTGTACTCTATTCAATTGTTGCTGAAAAACCCACAGATTGTTGTCCATAATAAAAAGAAAAAGTTGTATATACATCTTGTGTTCTTTGTGTTCCTTGTGGTGATGACTTCTTGATGATATTGTGATGATATATGTTGCTGATATATGTTCACATCTAACTGGTTATAAATGACAGCAAAGGGTAATAAATAAATGTTGAATGTTAATTAAGAAGTTTTGTATAAGAGGGAAGATTTGGGAAAAAGAGCCCCACACTCATTCACCCCCCCTCTAAGTGTGGTGAGTGTGTTCAACAATTGGTATCTAAGCCGGCCTTCTCTACAAGCCTTAACAAGATTGAAGGAGATCCATAGACACACAAATGGATGAAGAAGTTACAATCCTTGATGAGGAAAACTATTCTACTTGGAGAATAGAGATGAGAATACATTTGAAGGAAATGGGAGTAGCTATTTGGAAGGCAACCATTGGTGGATCAGTTCCGTTGAAGAACAAGTCAAAGTTTGTAGCTCAAAGGGAAGGAAAGAAATGCATTGGCTCTCAAGACCATTCTTAGTGGACTCTCAAGCCCTATTAAAGAGAGCATGGGACAATGCACCTCCACCAAGGATCTATGGCTAAATATAGAGGATACATATAAAAAAAAGAACGAGAAAAAAGATATTGAAGATCACTCCATCAAGATCACTAAAGGTAAAGAATCTCCAAAAACCCTTGATTGTATTATTTCTAAATGTGATCTTGAAAACGTTTCAAGTGAAGATAAAGAATCAAGTGATGATAGCACAAGGAAAGATCTTGAAGACATTCCAAATGAAGGCGAACAATTATGTGTTGATTTTGGCAAAAAGGAAGATAGTGTAGATATTTCAAATGAAGGTAAAGAACCCTCAAAAACCGTTGATTGCAATGATGATGATGGATTTTTCTCTGCAAGTGAAGAAGAAGATATAGAAACAGTTTGTGTAAAGTTTGATGGTTATTATCCCATGAAAAGAATAGAAGAAAATATATTAAAACTTCAAAAGGAAGTTGAAGCGGGTTTATATAGATATAGAAGTGATCATTATTATATAGACTATAACTATCTTTTGGATAACACTAAGAATTTTTTTAGGAGGAGTCTAAGGCACATCTTGAAGTTAAAAGAAATGATCAAGGAACAAGAAGAAAACAATGAGACACAATTAGAAGAAAATGAAGAAGAGATCACAAGACTAAAGAATGGAAAAGAAGATATGAATGTAGATGATGAGATTAGCAAAAGTTTTGAAACCATTGTTCATCTCAAGACCCAAATTTAATAAGCCAAAAGAATAGAGAAACTATTGAAGAATCAAATAAATGAAAAGGAAGAGTCATGTAGTAAGTTAGAAGCTGAAATTTTTGACCTTAGAAAGAAGATGGAAAATTCAAACAAATTCTTGAATAGCTCACGAATCTTGGATGAGATCTTGGAAAGTCAAAGACCATCATGTGATAAATCAGGTCTTGGATAGAAAGAAGAAGATACACATGATGAAGCAAAGACCTCAAAGAAGCATGAAGTAAGTCCATCAAAGAAAGAAGACAATGTTGCAAAACAACCATCTAAACAAGGCAAAGAAAATTTCAAAAGAACAAAGCAAGGAAGACATCAAGAAGCTATTCCTGGGACACCAAAGCAAAGGTATGGAAGTATTTTTCATGGGCATTGTTATTCATGTAATGGATATGGTCACAAATCTTTTGAGTGTAGATATTTTGAAAGGAGATATAATGGAATATTTTATAACACCATGAGGTGTTGGAGATGTGATCAAATAGGACACATTGTTGTTCACTGTAACACCATGAGATTCTACAGTTGTAGTGGATTTGGCCACAAATCCCAGGAGTGTTGGAACACAAGAAGAAAGTCCATGATGAGAACTTCAAATAGCATGGCTAGAAGAAGGAGTGAAGTAAGAAAGGGAGACATCTTTGAAAAGCTAGATGCTAAGAGCTCAAGTTCCGAGGAGCAGGGTCATCTACAAAAGTGGGTTAAGAAGAAAAAGCAGCTAGAACAGGATGAAAGACTGAAGGGAAGCTCAAGCAAGTCATCTACCGAAGCATACGCAGGTGACATTGGTATCAGTCGTGTACATACGTGTGCTGACCTTGAATAGGTCACGTACATACTCTCTCTGTTGTGCAGCAGGCCACGTATATGTTGTAAAGCCTTGGGAAAAAGGCAATGCACATAGGTTGCAGCTTAATGTGATGGTACAATTCTGTGTTGTTGGGTCTGACATTGTTTATTGCAGGTTCTGACACTGTTTGCTTCAAGTTTTCATGGTTCTATGTTAGATCATTTAAGGTGACGATATAAAATAAATATTGGGTACATGGCACTAACCCATGAGTATGGATTGATGTTGATTTGTGGGGGTACATGGCTGGTACATATTTTAGTTTCATTGATATATCTTAGGATGTATTATTGGAAGCATATGTTGGATATAATGGTGTATACACTTGGAATGGGATTCATCATTTTTGGTATTGGTACATGGTGGTGTACATGTTTTGGTACACTCATATATGGCATATGCTTGATGATGCTATGTTGTTGGTATTACTTGATTAACACAACAATTGGTATTTGTTTGAAACATGATTATGGTATTTGGTTCATGATGGAGACATATCATGAAGGATATAACACATGGTTGGCATATTGGTAGATGCACATGGTTGACATATTGGTGGATGCACATGGTTGGAATATTGGTAGATGCACATGTTGGCATGTTGATAGAGGCATATGATTGATACATTCCATGGATGATATCTTTTGGCACATTACATGATGTTGATATACATGGTTGATGTACATAGGTGTTGTGCATGATGAGCACACATTTTGGCACATGATGTACTTGGTTGATATTTTACTCATGATTCTCTATTTTTGACACATCTTTTGTTTCATGATGGTTGGTATGGCATGAGTTTGATGCATGAACAGGTCCAAGGATCATTATATGGTAGCATATTGTTGATCTTGCATAGAAGATAGGGGGAGACATACCCATAGGGGGAGTCATTCTTCTTCCCATGATTTTAGGAGGAGATATTTATTAGATGTTCATCTAGAAAAGAGCCATATATTTGAAGAAAGAGCACAAAGGCATGATTCCAGGAGGAGCGATGATCACAGGGGGAGTATGAGCAATGTATTTTCAGCATTACATCAGAGTGATATCCTTTGTTAAAAAAGGGAGATATTATTCAGAGGAAGATCAAAGGCATTTAGATAGGGGGAGCAGCCCCAAGAGGAGAATGGCCCTTTACCATTTATGCAAAAGGGGGAGAGATAGTCACATTGATGTGATTGATGATTATTGAATGGGAGAGATAATCACAATTGGGAGAGTCACATTGACTATTACTGATATGATTGATGTTTACTAATAGGGAGAGATAGTCATATTGATATGATTGATGACTATTGATGTAGAGCATGCATTGTCTACATGTTTGACATCAATAATTGGTAATTGGTGTTACCATCAATGTTGGTATTGCCATCAATGCCAAAGGGGGATATTGTTGGATCATGTTGTCATTGATGCCAATGGTTTGCATGTTGTCATTAATGCCAATGATTTGATTGATTGATAGTCTTGATTGGTTGTTAAGTTGTCATTATATATGATGAATTGTCCTTGATGAGAATGATATATGTAAAAGTGGAAACCAATTGATAAAAATGGATCATTGATATGATGCATAGATGAATATGGATCAATGAGTTGTCATTGATACATGATGATGCATAGTTTGTTTGATATCTCATTATTGTCTTATCATGATCAATAAGGTGCACAAATGGATGAACTCCAAAGTGGTCCCCTTATGGTGAAAGCCCTCACGCAAAGACTCTTTGCGGATTGAGTTATCCTAGAAGTATGGTTGGAGGACCCATGCTTGTATGTGGAATAATGAGATGAAGATCAATGAAGTTGTTGGTGAAACTATCCTAGATGGATAATGCTTGCCATGCCATTTTCGGTGGTATGTGGAATGTCACATAACTCCTCATGGTTTGAGAGTTATGGCCTTATGAAGATGAAGGACCCCCATATGTTGGTTTGAAGCCCACAAGGTCAAAGAAGTCAAAGCGACCTAAAAGAAGAAATCATTATTTAAATGATAAAGTAAATTGACAAAGTCAAGGTGGATTATTTAAATAATAAAGTAAGGTGAAAAAATCAAGAAGGAATATTTAAATGATAAAGTATTGGAGAAATTTCTATTTAAGGAAAGTGGTTAACCCTAAAATAAGGAAAATAGGTTAAGTGACCTAGAAATAGGTTAAGTGACCTAAAAATGGGTTAAGTGACCTAGAGGATGAAAATATAAATAAGAAGCTAGGATCTCTTGTGAAAGACACATTTTTTTGGAGAGAATCCTTTGTGTGGATCAATGGAGAGCTTCTTGTGAGATTATCTTGTGGAGTATTGATGGAGAGCTTCTTGTGAGAGCATATTTGGTGTGGATCTCTTGAGCATGATTGAAGATCTATTTTGAGGAAGAAAGCGAGAAGAGGACCTCATGGACACATCAAAGTTTTGACAATGTCAGAGATCTTGATGGCAAAAGTCTCAGAGCTTCAGAAACCCTAGTTTCTGAGGTATACACGGGCTGTAATGGGCCAGGCGTGTACACACGCAGACTGTATGAGGAAAGGGTGCATACGGTGGATGGAATGATGAAGACTTCTGTTTGAGCTGGTTTCAAGCTCTTGGATGATGAGGCAGGTTCCAGATCTGCATTCTATGGGTTCAGATATATCATTGAGACACTGGTATGGTTACATTATGTCTTGATGGATACCATTGTTTGATATGTTGTGAATTCTTAGGGAATTATTGGTATGGATTCTATGATATGATTCAGTTTGGATGATTTGGTTGATGGAGTGAGCAATACTCTTTTGATTAAGTGGTGACGTGATTGTTATGGTATACTAGTTGTTTATACATGATTGAGATAACATTCATATTGATTTGTTGTGGAGCATGAGCAAGCTATTAGAGAGCTTAGATGTGTTATGAATGGTTGGTGGTCAGATTGGATAGTCATATACATAAGAGAATGATATATTGATTGTAGAGAATCATAGTTGATCTTGAAGGAAAAACCCTAACAACTCAAGAAGATATACGCAGGCTGTTGTATACACTAGGGGCATACACACGTGGGCTGTAGTGAGCCAGGGCACGTACACACGCTAGCTGCACTATTGACAGGTCATGTACCTGTTGACAAATTGATATATGTTGAGGATTGTTGCCTCATCTCAGTTGGTGATGAGTATGTAAGCAGAGTCTTACATAATGGAGCTGGTGCTCTTGAAGAGTTGTTCTCTATTCAGTTGTTGCTAAAAAAAACCTCGAATTGTTGTCCATAATAAAAATAAATAAATTATACATACATCTTGTGTTCTTTGTGTTCCTTGTGGTGATGACTTGTTGATGATATTGTGCTGATATATGTTGTTGATATATGTTTACATCTAACTGGTTATAAATGACAACAAAGGGTAATGAATAAATGTTGAATGTTAATTAAGAAGTTTTGTATAAGCGGGAAGATTTGGGAAAAGATCCCCACACTCATTCACCCCCCCTCTAAGTGTGGTAAGTGTGTCCAACAATGACTCCACCATCATGGATCGATGTTTTGTCTGACGATTATTAACCGTTGCATAAATCTGGTGGCTACCACTCGCTCTTCCCATCGAGGCCTTTCCTTTTCTATAAACAAATCATGTTTGTGATTCTAGGAAATCATGTTGGTAATGGGGTCCTCCAAACTCCCAATAAGTAACACGAGATGGAACCTGTGCACTGTAATATGATGGTCTCTGAAATTAGTTCCTTCCCCTGGAGCCCCTGCCCCTACTTGTTGCTCCTTGAGAAAGTCGTGGACCTGTCTACGTTGTTGGCGATGAGTGGTATGCTGCACTCACTACCATTGAAGTACATGTAGCAACTGCTCTAGGTGCGAATCTATTGCTGTAAGGAGGTGGGATAGATATTCCTCCCCTAGAGAAGGTCCTAGGGGCCTTCCCCACGAATCCAGGATGTTGTGGAAAGGTTGATCTCATACCTCCATTTAATCTCATATGTTCCTCCATGTAACATGCATTTTCAACTGCTTCAACTACTGACGATGGTTTCCACATCCGTACCATGACCCTTATCTTAGGTTTTAACCCATACGCAAAACATTCTGCATGTCGTTGATCAATATCCATGTAGGAGACATATTTTACCAACTCCATGAACCTGATCTCATACTCTTCCACAGTCTGTTGGGTCACATATTTGTCCATATTCTCATCATCTATAGACATCCATTCTGTCCCTTCTTCATCCTATTATTGTTCATTTATCATTCCATTTTCCATACATTTGCTACGACTGCTCATAAAATGACATATTATTCATGTTATGCTTTAGTGGTTAATAATGATTATTCTTCCTTCATTTTTAATGAATTAAAGACTATTATGCATGATTTTTCTGATGATGGTTTGATGAGTGATTTTATGTATCAATAGTTGCAGCAATCAAGGTTCCAACCTCCAAATGACACATGTGAGTTCCAGCTCGTGGTTAACCATTTTCAGTGAAAAACGTGGCAGATAAGGAGAGATGAATTTGCGTGGAATATTGTGACCAGATGAGGATGACTCTCAAAAATCCAAGACATGGGTTTTGTTCAGAATGGGCCCAATTGAGTTCAACATGGGTCGTTTTCCAATTGGAGCTACGGTTTGAGAGAAATCACTAGTTCTTTAAAAGGGTATTTTTACAGATTTACAGTTGCGACCGATTCTCTAAACTTAGCAATTTGTTTGCAACCCAGGGATTTGGGGATTTGATTTGTATAAATAAGACCTCTTCAATTAGAATGGAGTCAGTCATGAAATTATATAGAATTTATTTGTAAGAAAGAGCTGAACTTATGTAATTTCTGAGTTTTCTTCAATAATACAAAGGAGTTGATGGATCTGCAATTATGTGCAACTTTCTCTTAATCTTGTAAGTCTTTTGGCCATGCATGCTAGGTGAGGCAGGGCCCCATCAATCTGGTATGTGTTGGTCTTATTCATTTACTTGTATTTTTCTTTTCATTGTCTTAATTTATCTTGGTTTATGATTAGTTGATCATTGCTTACAGTTGTGTGTTGTTTATTAGATTGTTGTTACAATAAGATTCAATTCATGTTGATATTACTTCATTTTGTTAATACTCCTTTAATTTATGTAAGAGTGTGGTAGTGATTTTATTTCAGCTGAGTGTATTTTCAAGCAAGAGCGGATTTGATTGATTTTAAGTTATATGTTTTATTTTATTAAATAGATAATAGTGTTAGTTGGGATTTGTTGCTTGCATATATTGTGCACGGTAACTTTGAAATAAAAGACTTCCTCGGGTTGACAAATTAAATAGTTGGGAAAATGCTACAATGAAATTAATTCAACATTAGTTTAGCCCAATGTAACGATTGTTGTTCCTTTGAGTGTAGTTGCTATTCATTTGAAAGGAACAACTGTCGTTCCCTTCGTGTGACTGTTATTCCTTTGAGTGTAGTTGTTGTTCATTTGAATGGAACAACTGTCGTTCATTTCGTGCGACTACTGTTTGTTTGAGTATCGTTGTTGTTCATTTGAACGGAGCAACTTTCATTCCCTTTACGATTGTTGTTCCTTTATAGGTGTTGCATCTCTGGAGGTTGGGTATTGAAAATGGAAGGTAAGAACCTACGTAGGCAACAAGTAAAATGCTTTTGCCAATGCTTACCTTTGGCTGATGCATAGAGGTTGTTTTTAGGACATATTTAGAGCCCAACACGATCGTGCTTCTCTGAACTAGAGCATGAAATGATCCTACCTGTTGTTCCTCGTAGTAAACCGACAAATATTTCCTTCAGAACCTTTCTTAAAAAATATCCCATGAGACGGTGTTTGGGGTAAGGTGCAACTGTCTCTCCAGATTACCCCACCAGTTCAAGGCACTATCCCTCAACTGAAATATTTCTATCTTCTCCTTAGATGTGGAAGAATAGTCCCTTAAGGTGAAACTCCATGTCATTCCTTCCAACCATGCCTCTGCACATTCACTTGCATGACCACCAACAAACTCCGTGTTGATTAAGGTTGGTTGTCATTGATGTCAACCCTTGAAGAAAGCCCCGTAGCACAAAGGTTTGGGTAATGGACCCACTATTTTTTGATGTAAATATGACTCATTATTGTTTTGTCATGGTTGATAAGAAGTAAATATGGATTAACTCCAAAGTGGTTCCCTTATGGTGAAAGCCCTCACGTGAAGATGCTTTGTGGAGTAAGAGAGCCCATGCTTAATTATGGAATAATTAGATGAAGGAAAGTGAATTTTTTAGGGAAGATATCCTAGATGGATAGTGCTTGTCATGGAATTTCTGGTGGTATGTGGAACGTCACATAATTCCTCACGGTTAGAGAGTTATGGCCATGA
>SNQJ01S0069668.1:0-38911 GCA_010110895.2 Picea sitchensis | reverse complement strand
CCTGTTTGACTTGGCGGTCAAAGCGCGATATCTCCTCCATACGGACTCCGTTCGCGAAAATAAATATACCGCCGGAATCAGGAAGACGAGCCGGACGCAGTGGTGTTGGTTTCGTCGGATTCCGATCACTTTCATTTTTGAGCATTTTTCATGCCCTGACAGCCTTCTGAATCCGATTTCGGATCAGCTTCCATTTTGGCAACTGGGAAAATGTCTCTTCAAAGTTGATTCCTTCAATCTGTTCATATCCTTTACATGCCAATCTAGCTTTGTTCCTTGTAACTTGTTCATATTCATTTAATTTATTCCCTAAAAGCCCATTTTTTGTCGATTACATTCTTATTCTTTGCTCTTGGAACCAATTCCCAAGCGTCATTTTTCTCTATTTGATCCAATTCTTCATCCATGGCCTTATTCCAAAATTCATCCTTGCTGGCTTCTTCAAAACAGTTTGGTTCAATTGTAGATAAGAGTGTTAGGCGTGTTTTTTCTGGTGAACATATTTTTCTTCTAGTCTCAACTCCTGCATCCTTGTTTCCAATAATACGATCTGAAGGATGATTATTCTGTACTCGTTTTCTAGGTGCCTTTGGAGATACTTGTTGAACTTTCTCTTCTGTTTCTGTCGGATTCTCTTCATCTTCCTCTTCTACTTCATCTTTTGCTTCTTCTTCGAAAAGTTTTTCCATTGGTTTGTTTTCTTCTTCCTTTGATTCTGGTCTGCCTGTTTCATCAATTGTTATGTTCATGCTTTCCACTACTTTGTTCAATATTAGATTGTAACACTTGTATGCTTTCATTTTACTTGAGTAAGCAAAAAGTACTTATTTGTCCACACAAGAGTCAAACTTTCCCATTCTGCCATCTTCTATTTTGATGTAGCATTTGCTTCCAAAAACTCTAAAGTGCTTCACATTTTCTGGTCTTCCTTTCCATAGCTCGTAGGGAGTTTTATCGATGTTGTTTGTGAGAATTAATATGTTTTGAATATGAACTATTGTATGCACTTCCTGTGTCCAAAATATATCTGTCAGTTTGGAAACCATTAGCATTGTTCAATTCATTTCCTGTATTGTCATGTTCTTTCTTTCAACAACTCCATTCTGTTGAGGTGTCCTAGCAACATAGAATTTCCTTTTTTTTCCATGACAGCAACAGTAGTCCACAAATTCCTTTGAACTAAACTCTCCTGCATTATCATATCTCAAGCATTTGATTCTTGAATCCATCTCATTTTCAACCATTTCCTTGTAGATATTGAAGTTTTCAAAAGCTTCTAACTTGTTCTTGAGAAAGAAAACTGCAGTCATTCTTGTATAATCATCAACTAATAGCATAAAGTATCTCTCACCTTTTAAGCCCTTTGTTGTAGTTGGTCCAACTAGATCAGTATGCACAATTTCCAGTGGTCTTGTAGTTGAATATTCCTTTGATTTGAACATGGTCTTTGTTTTCTTTCCTTGTTGACAATGCTTGCATAAAGTGTTGGTTGGTTTCGTGATCTAGGGCATTTCTCTTACTGCTTCTCTTTTGTTGACTTTGACAAGGTTATCAAAATGCATGTGACCCATTCTTCTCTGCCATAGCCAACTTTCATCTTCCTTTCCTAGACAACACTTTTCATTTTCAATTTCACTTAACGCATATATGTTGTTTGAAGTTCTAGCAGCTCTACAGACCAATTTCCTTGAACTTTCTCTTCTTATCTCACACTTTTGCGAATCGAAAGTAACTTTATGACCTTGGTCACACATTTGACTCACACTTAGAAGATTATGTTTCATATCTTCTTGAAATCTTTCTTTGTAGTTCTTTTTCCTTTATATGTGTGTTTTCCTTTTGAGTAACCTTCATCATTTCTCTTTTTCTTATGAGGACATTTGTTAGCAAAATTACCAATACCATCACAATTAAAACAAATTAAAGGAATCTTACCTCTATAACTACCGTTGGTTCCCTTGTTCAGTCTTTTGATGAAGTTAGCACTTCTTCATCATCTTCCGAGACGTCATTGTTGCTATTATTTTCTTCTTGTTCCTTTTTCTTTTTCTTTGATATTTTGGATTCTTTGAAGGCTACTTCTTTTACATATGGATTTTCTTGTTCAATTCTCATTTCATATGATGTGAAGATTCCATGCAGTTCATCCATGCTTATTGGGTCTAGACTCGATCTTTATACTAGTGCTGATATCTTAGGGTTGAATCTCATAGGAAGAGATCTTAGTACCTTTTGAACAATTACAGATTCTTTGATTTATTCTCCCAATCCTATGATTGCATTCACTGTTTCATTGACTCGTAAGAAGTAGGCTGCAATATATTCATCTTCCTTCATTTTTAGTTGTTCGAACTAACCTCTGTAAGTTTGAAGCTTTGCTACTTTGACTTTTGTATCTCCTTCATAAATATTTTGAAGCTTGTCCCAAATTTCTTTAGTGGATTTACAATGTGCAACTTTGGTGAATACCGTATCACTGAGACCATTCAAAAGTGCATTTGTGGCTTTGGAATTATTATCACCGAGTTTTACTACTTTTTCATTTGTTGGTGGAACTGTTGGTGCTATGCATCCATCTACAATTGATTGTCAAACTTGAAATCTCTGTGTCTGTATATATGTCTTCATCCTTATGCTCCAAAAAGAATACTTATGTCCATCAAACTGTGGTATTCCATTTTTATACAAGTTGGTATTCTCCATGATCTACCTTTCAGTGGTTAAATTGATTTCTCAAGGAACCTGCTCTGATACCAATTGTTGGATTACTGAGAGGGGGGGTGAATCAGTAATAGCGCAATTATAATCATTTTTTTCCAAATAAACCAAGTGTTATATCAATGTAGAATTGTTATCCAATAATTAGCAATAAGAAATGAATAATCACACACATACACAGTACACTAGTATTTTACGTGGAAACCCAAATCCGTAGAAAACCACATAATGATTTTTCTTATATGTCTTGAATAATTACATTCATTGGAAGCACCAACTTCCTATGTTTTCCAAATTCAATTGGAAGGAGGCTTCAACCCCCTAGTTTCTCAGGCTACAACCTGAGGGAAGCTCCAACTCCAAATTTCTCTGGCTACAAACCCCTATGTTCTCCAGCTACAACTAGAAGGTGGCTACAACCACCTATCCTTGCCTTGTCCTGCCACCCTGAAGTAGAATGATGGAACCACTGTCAACCTATCACTGTGAGATATATTGATGTACAATTGTATCAACCTGTACCACTGACCTGTATCCAATCTGTACAACTTCCCTGTAATCAATCTATACCTGAACTGAACATGTATCTGCAAATATACAACATGTACGTGACCTGTAGTGATGCAACCCATGTATGTATGTGCCCTATCAGTTATGAAGCCCATGTATGTACACACCCTATTTGTTATGCAGCTTGTGTATGCCTTCTAAAAACTAGGGTTTCCCTTTTCTTGAAAACTTTTGACCTTATGTAAATTCTTTCACATAGAACTGTAACCTGTCACTATATCCAGACTATAACTGTATCCTATGCATGCATCCTCATACATAAACTTTACTCAAGGAAAGTATGTCTCTCTCTAGTCATAGGTATGTCTAATCATGAAAAAGTATAATATCCCTCACATGATCTTAGTCATCAAACCCTTTATGATATTCAACTTCTCAATACATCAACCACTACAAAAATACAAGCTCTCAACCATGTACCATAAAGACCCTTAGCCATATGCCAAGAAATACAAGATGTGCCTCAACAAGAAGTATCAATGATAAATATACCAACACTGTATTTCTTTATATCTGACTTATACAAAAGATCCCATGTATTCAGTAGTCTCTCTAGGTAGAATTCTCAAATATCCATTGCCATTCCTCATGCATACATCAAAATCCAACTATTCATAGAAATAAGACATACCTTTTGAACCAATGGATGGATATGATGTATCTGAGCACTTTAGAACTTCCTGGGAGCTTGATCTTAGAATCTAAAACCTCTTCATCTTCATCTCTTCAAGTTTCCATGGATTTACACCAACATTTACAGACCCTAATACACTTCCATCTCGCATATAACTTAGCATGTATACACCTTGTACACAGACAACCACGTACACCTCAGAAAATAGGGTTTTACTGTAATTCCGATAATTTCTCCATCAACCCTTTGTGCTACCTCAGACGTTCTCCACTTCATATGTATCCACAACTATTTACAAGAAGATTTACATAAGAAAATAGATATACAATATGTACAAGTGTGTTTTTTATGAGTGAGCTTTGTATCTTATTTATATCTTCATGTAGCCTTACACTTTCCTTATTTTAGGGCTTCTTCATTTTAAAATAATTTCTTTTTGCAAAGCACTTGGACCCTTGGGGGCTTCTATAAGACCCATGAGGGTTCTCCAACTTCATATGGTCATAAATCGCTAGTCGTGAGGAGTTATGTGATATTCCACATATCACCGGAAACTGCATGACAAGAAGTATCCATCTAGGGTAGTTTCACTCACAAATTCACTGTCCTTCATCTCATTATTACTCAATTAAGCATGGGTTCTCTCACTCTGCAAAGTGTCTTCCCTTGAGGGCTTTCACCATAAGGGGACCACTTTGGAGTTCATCCATTTTTACTTCTTATCAACCATGAAAGGACAATAATGAGTCATATTTATATCAAACAATATTGGGTCCATTACCCAAACCTTATGCTACAGGGATTTCTTCAAGGGTTGACATCAATGAAAACCAACCTTAATCAACAATATAAGTGTAGACCAACTATCACTACCAATGTCACTTCCATTGTTACTATCACTGTCACTATTACATCAACCTGTAACCAATCAACCTATAATTGTATCTAGCATATCATTATCACTAACTTGTCATTTCCAACCTGTCATTGTCAACTTATCACTATATCCAACCTATCACTATCACCGATACTCAACCAGATCCTCTCACATGGATCATATACCAAGGACACCTCTGAACTAGATGTCCAACATCACTAACACATGCATCTACCAACTATGCACCAATATCACCAACATACCATCTCAAGATATGTGTCTCAACCATGTACCAAACCATGTACCAAACCATCAACCTGTACCATACCGAGCATCAACCGTGTACCACAACCTGTACCACCACAAGTGGATCAACCATGCACCAACACCTGTATCAAAACAAGTGAATCAACCATGCAACAACACATGTACCATCTACCTCAAACATTAGATAAGTACATCAACACCATACCAAGTACCAATCATGTACCATACCATGTACAAACCATGTACATCGACAATTTGTATCAACAACTGTACCATACCATGTTCCAACCATGCATATCAACCATTTACATCAACACCTATACCATACAATGTGTCAACACCTTGTACCATGAAGTGTAACTCAACCAAATACCATCTCAATCATCCCATATACCATGTACCACAAGATATACCAAGCAAGTAATATCAACGGTGTAACTCAACCATGTACCAATATAACCAAGTAACTCAAACATATGTTAACATCACCATACCAAACCAGATATCAATATAGCCAATAATGCACATCTAACAATGTATCACATCATCATTAAGGTGTACCATATTGCATACCATCATCACCATGCCTTAAGAATGTACCACACCATAACCAAGAATAATCAATATTCACATAAGCATACCTATAACCTATAACTAACTAGTTGTACTGTAATACTAACCTGTAGCTCTTCCACATACTGGTACCAACATTTCCCCTAAATATGTATTGTCCTCGCAAGACAAAGACTACCTATCACATGGGGCCTCGTGTGATGTGCCCTAGGAAACCCATGAGGGTTCCTCGCAATACACCCTCAAGATGACTCGTGAGGGCCTAGTCAATTAGGCTTACAGAAAAACCCTAGCACTCTTCATATCCAAAACTTTCTCTCTTTCTTAACACTTCCTATGATGTCTCAGACTTGACGTTAGATTCACCAATAGACCAAAATATTAGATCATAACATTCTCACAAGATAGATATTCAAGGTAAGTGTGTTTTTCATTATGAGAGACTGCTTGAGTTTTTTATATACTTTTTTATAATAACCTCTTTCCTTAATCTTAGGTCTTCTGGTAATTTATTGTTACAAACAATTTACACTTTCATTAATTGACTTTTAACCAATTATGGGCTTCTTGACCATTCTTCGGTTCTTCCAACTTCATGAGGGCATATCTCCCTAACCGTGAGGAACCATGTGGCATACCATCTATCATCAAAAATGGCATGATTAGGACTATCCATCTATGTGTGTATTACATGTAGTTGCATTTTCCTTCATGTCCATATTCCTTAACCAATTTCGGGTCCCATAACCACAACTCTAAGGCTTCATGTATACTTCATCAAATTCACCCATCACATCTACTGATATCAACCACCCTTGTTGACATCAATGAGAACTAACTCACCATCAATATCAACCACATATATAGGGCTTCCAGACTTCTCCAAGGGTTGACATCAATGACAACCAACTATCCAAACCAACTATCCAACACATCCAAATTAGGATATCATAATATCCTAATGGGATGATATTCAGATCAACATTAGTACTCACTCCATTCATATTTATTGGACCACCTTTAAGTGTCATTGATCGTTCTTTTGGTTCCAGTGGATAGTTGAACCAAACTTGATATTTCAAGCTCACTTTTCTCCAAATGTAATATGTCCATTGTTTTAGGATCAATGTAACAATGTCTTGCTCCTAAATCAATTAAAATAGAAAAATGCTCATTAATTACCTCACCTTCCACTTCAATCATATGGGATTGGTGTTCTTATTGTCGATCTTCTAAGGCTCATATATTATTGGAATATTTCTACCCATGTATTCTATTGTAGTAGCCTCTTGGATGTTGTGCATGGTATTAATTTTGTTTTCTTAGTGAGGGAAATGCTTGTACATGTGATCTTCTTTGTATCCCCAACATTTGATTGGTGTTCTTCCCCCTTTTCCCAAGAAGTCTTCTCTCTTGGATTCATTCTTAGCAGACTGATCTTGATGATTTTTATTAGGGTTGTTTCTACTAAAAGGAGGTTTGAATCCTTTCTTTCTCTGATCAAATTTATCCTTCTTCTTATCCCTCCAAGACTTCTACAACGATTCTCTACCCTTGCCTTGCTCATACATGTACTTAGCCTTTCTAATGGTCTCTGCCAAAGTTTTGATCTCATCATATTGAATATTCTCTTTATAAAATGATGGAAGTCCACTCAAAAACCTATTTATCTTCACCTTATTATTCTTGATTAACCCCACATACTTCAACAATCCCAATAAATTATTTTCATATTCTCCCATGGTCATACTTCCTAACCTGAGTTCAAATAACTCTTGCATATTCTTGTCATAGAAGCACTCTAAAATATACTCCTTATGACAATATCACTTGCAATACTTCCAAGTGACCATAATATAATTAATGTGTTCAAATTCCTTCAATTGATCCAACCACATAGAAACTTTCCCATGCAAATGGTATGTGGAAATTTTGGATTTTAGGTTAGATGAGTAGTTTTGCAACTAAAAATATTTCCTAATTCCAAACAAATAGGATTCAACATCATCTTCCCTTTCTATTTCACCATAAAATGATGATGTCTTAAGCTTCCTCATTTCTCCTTGCAAAATGTACAATTCATGTATTCTTCTTTGGTTCCTAACATGAGGCACTTCTGGACTGCTTATGGAGTCTTCAGATGCATAAAATTCCCTTGTTGAATAAGGAGGTGAGTCATGTCTTGAGTCTGATCCATTCTTTGCTTGCCTCTGCAACTGATTTAGTATTTTCATCATTTGAGCATTTATTTATTTATTTTCTCTCATCATCTTATCATTTTTTACTTTTTAACTATGCACTTCTATCCTCAAGCTTCTCATAGACTCTATTATTTTTTTTGGCTCCACTACACTCCCATGTCCAATAGATTATGTCTTTGCATTACCAACATTGATATTTTACCTTTGTATTCTCTCTCATGACTAAAGGCTCCATATCCTTACTCCATGTACCAAATATGCATTCTTAGCTTGAAATGATATGTTTATATCCCTTAATTCTGCAAAATGTGCAACCATTTTTGTTAGAATTATGCATATTATATAAAAAAAATCAGTTAATGCTACATGTCTTTTTTTCTGCTTAATTCATGAAGAATTATACCACAACTCTCGAAATTCTAATAATTTCAATTTATTCTCCTTTGAATCATCTTTAAATGGCTATTCTTATGCCCCAATCCGATCTCTGAGCTAGAAGTTATGGATTCCTAAAAAATCCACTTTCACCCCATTTGTGCATTTTCTCCACTGGTGCAATTTATTGAAAGATAAATGCATAAAACTCTCATATTTTCATTTGGATGCTCCAATAAAAAACCACAACAATATGGAAATGTCAACTTTGTCTCTGTTTACCCCTTTATCCAAACTTGGATTTTTTAGCAAAACTAGTTATCTCTCAATTTGTGCACTTCTGGAAAAACTTCACTAAACCAAAGTTATTTTTCTTGATGAGTATATAAAATTTCAAGTAAATAAAATTTTCCAGGTTTGTGATATAGGGTCACTTTTCCTCTGAAAATCTCAAAAATCCCCAAAAGTAACTCAAAAAAGTGGATTTTGGCCTATTTCAGCATCCCCATTCCAATCCCCTTAGGAATGATTCAATTTCTTCATGGGTTATTTCTATTTCTTCTTTCTAGACTCTCTCCAAGAATTTTAGCTTAATCTGGATCTTTTCCAATGATCTGGACCCAGATCTTAAAAAAAACACTATTTTTCAATTTTTGACAAATCCAAGTAGAAATGGATAGTGTCCCTCTCTAGCACTTTTTTAGATCTCGTCTTTGTCTATAAAACCTAGAAGTTTCATTTCAATATGAATAAATCTTCTTCAGTTATGGACAAAATACGAAAATGGCTCCATTTGTTTATGAAACTTAAGGGCAATCTTGCCTACATGGAAATCTGTTGATGTGGTTGATGACCTAGCAATGACTTTGCGCTAACATGGAATCAGTCACCATCCCTCCAGGGCACCGACCCACTGTGCTCAACTTCCATACTCTCCTTTCCTCGACTTTGGTTTGATCACGGTTCGGTCCAGCTACTCTAGAACCGACCCACTATGCTCAAATTACATATATCTCTACGTGATCCGATGTCGGTTCACTCTAATCCACTGGGCCATCGACCCACCTCACTTAAGCTTCCATATACTCCCACTAATCGGCTTTGGTCTAGTCCACCGAGATTTGTAGCACAAGTTCCCACATAATACTTTCCAATTGGCTTCAGTCTATTCCATCAATCCACCGAGCTTCTACATTCATTCTTGCATCCAACTATCGACTCCGGTCTTCTTCATTCCACCAGGACACTACACATGCTTCTCATATAACACTTACCAAACAGATCTAGTTTGATCCACTGGCCCACCGGGGCTACAGGCCACTAGCTTCTCTACATAATATTATATCTAACAAGGGGAAATATGAGGTCAGTCTGGTCCACCAGGCCATCGACCATCGAGCCAAAATTTTACATTGCACATAGTCTCCACATGGTTTTGTGGCTCTCTATCCTTCACACACAAGTGACAAAGGGTTCCATTTTTCTTATAAATTGTTCACTTGAAATATTCCTCATGTATGTGGGATAAATAAAAGGTAACCCCATCGTAGATCAATGGCTCTAGATCCACGCAAGGAACAGATCGATGGCTACTATGCATTTTTACTCCAAGAGGCATAACTGTCAATTTCGATGCCCAAATTGAGCAAGTGAGGCCTCGATGGAAATCCAGGCTCATGACGAATCTCATGAGCATGGTTTCCAAGGCTGAAGAGCATAGTTTAAACCACAAAAATTACCCCTCCATCGTTGGACCATAGCCATTAATTTTTTTCAAAAGAAAAATACGCCTCCGACAAATTCTATCCTAGCATGTAGTAGGATCCTTCAAAGGACCAGTGATGTAAAATGACAACTCTGATACCACTTTGTAACATACCCAACCACTAATAGGATATCCATGCTACTTCATAAATAAGCATAAAAGATACATATGCAATAATAAATATTCATGATACCATAAAAGAAATGAACTATATGTCATGCACAACAATAACCAACATGTAGACACATTATAAATACATCTCTTAGACATAATAATTAATACACAACGTAAATAAATATACAAGCATAGAAACCACATGACATAGAGAAATTATCTTTAATAAAACCAATCACCAATTGGCTGCAGACCAAGGTCATTCCACCCAACCTTAGAAACTATTGTTCCAAGTCTCAACAACATATCACCCCCAAGCCAGGGCTATGAATCCACAAGGACATGTCTCATACTGACACTTAGCTTCCCAAACCAGTCAACAATCAAGATCTCACAGGTTTCTCAAACACACAACAAATTGCATTTACCAATGCTCTTCCCCTTCATCCTGCACCACCCAAAGAAAATGAACCCCCTTCACTACCATGTAGTCCCTAAGGATGCCCACCTCTTTACAAGGCTCCAATGCATCTTGTCATGAAATATCAAATCTTGAAACTCTCAGGATACTCAATTGTGGAAAATTCTCTCTCAACTGTGATGATTCTCATGCACACATGCATCCCTCCTTTTTTGGAATAATCATAAATTAATTACATCCAACCAACCATGGTTGACTTCCTTTAGTGATTCATTTTCCTTTCCCCATGCAAACCAAGAATGAGCATAAGAGTAAATTACAGAGGAATGAATCCAAAAATGATATTTTAGTAAGAATGAATGGCCAACCCCCAATACAATCAAGACTGGATTAAATATCAAAAGATAATGTGGTATTCCCCCAAGAAGATCACCGTACCACCTCTTTCTCTCCAAAATTCAAAGGTGGGTAAAATAAAAATAATTTTAAAATGTAAAGGATTAGCCCATCAACTTTCCCCCTCTCTCGTGGAATGATAGTGTTATCTCTTTTATCTCGGGAGGTACTCTGCATATGTGTCTTGTATGTGGAAGTTACCTTGTACCTACACTACTAGACACTTGACTTTATAATGAATTTTTATAAAGTTGTGATAAAGTGGTTCTTTTATTAAAGAGATTTTTTAACGAAGTGTACCTTCTAATATTAAAGTGACATTATTTCATAAAGTGCACTTATGTAATATACTTTAATATTTTAAGTGATTTATTTTGGAGGGATTGAATCATGGCCCTTGATTTTGTAAATGAATATTAGATCTCGGTCTTTGGATTTAGGGTTGTGGAAACATGAAAAGACACTTGGGAGGCAAAAGGTCATTTTCTGATTATAAGAGAATGCACTGGGTAGTGTGCAAGACACAAGAGAAGGAGATTGAGAGAGAATTTTTTAGTAAGCTTGAGAGAGGAAAGAGGGCAAAAAAGAGGTCACATTTCCTAAGAGACTTTGGGCACAAATCCCAAGGAGGATTTTTGTTTTTTGGGTGATGAATTTTCTGTTGTTAGAGAGGTTGTACTGTACGGATCCATACAGTTCGTACAACAAGCTGGGAGGGCATGGAAATTGAGGCAGCTTGTTGCATGGATTTCGAGGAAGCCATTTCAATGTTTTATGTTGGATAAGAGGGTAGTTTTGTTGATGTCCATACAACAAATATTTTGGTACATATTTCTAGGTGATGGAAAGGGTGAATCCATACAATTGTACAGATTTTCTGGGAACAAAAATTGAGGCATATTTTGGGATAGTTTTGGTGCTTTGAGGTATTTTTCTCTTGGATGGAAATTGTGTAATTGTTGTTGATATGTACTTTCCTAAAGTTGAATAATAAGATATCTCTCTCTCATTGGGTTTTCCAACATTGGGGTTTTCCCTGGCATTTGCCTAAATTTCTGAGTTATTCATGGTTGGATGAATGTTGTTCATTGTGTTTATTCCACTGCATAATTACTTAACAATGTGTATTTCTGCTTATGGTAATTTATGAATGTGGGTTTTAAACATTTCATAGTTCATGCAAAACAATTATCTCTAGGTTGCTAAGTGTATGACAAAATATTAGCTTGTTGATTTTGTCATTTAAAATTTCCACATGGTATTAGAGCTTGGGCTCTGAGTGACAGTGAACAATGAGATTTTTGGGCAAGGGTTGAAGGTGGATTTTATTTTATTGTTTTCCTTGATTCATGAAAAGGAATATGGTTGCATGCATTAGAATTGAGGACCGATTGGATGGCATTTCCAACTATTTGCAGTGGAAGGTCCGCATGTTAGTTGTTCTCTACGAGAAGAAGATTTGGAACTATGTCAGTTCTGTTGTTGTGGCTCCCACAATAGATCCTATTGCTTTCTATTTGCATGAAGTCAAGGAGGACAAAGCTCAGAGGATTATTTTGGATGGGGTGAAGGATCACCTTATCGCACACTTGGATGAGAAGAAGACAACCCAAGAGATGTGGGATGAACTTAAGAACTTATTTGAGGTGAGGAATGAAAAATAAGAGTTGGCCTTGAAGGATAAGCTGCATGATAACAATATGGGTAAAGGGGAGAGTGTTTCTTCTTATCTTACCCGGGTAGCTCAAGTGAAAGATGAGTTGGCTATAGTTGGAGAGGTCATATCGGATATGAAGTTGGTGAGGATAGCCTTGAAAGGCTTCACCAAGGAATGGGAAATATTTGTGAAGTGCATGGTGGATCGTGAGCATATTCTAGATTGGAGTAGACCGTGGGATGAATTCACTCAGGAGGAGATCCAAGAAGGATCTCAGAGAAGGGGAAAGAAGACAGATGGAGTTGATGAGAATGTGGCTCTTGCTGTAAAGAGAAAAAAGAAAGGAAGTTTCGAGAGGGACTTGAGTAAAGTCAGATATTATTGTTTGAACCAGTTAGGGAACCTTGCTTCTCATTGTCCTGAGAGGAAGAAGAAGAAGAAGGAACCAGAGGGGCCTAAGACAGATGCTACAAAAACCATGGACGACTTTTCTTTTAAGTATGACGAGGAATTTTCTTTGGTTACCCTAGTTTCAAGTGTCGGTAGTGGAGGATTTGGGGGTGATATCAGCTGGATTGTGGATAGTGGAGCCTCTTGCCACATGACAAGAATCTAACGAGTATTCCTAATTATCACATAGACAAGTCCTAACTGACAGGTGGTAAATTAAGGTGGTATGTCACGATCTGTACGTGGAGTTGGAAGGGTTAGATTTCGACTCGAGTATGGAGGATTCTGAGAGCTTTATGGAGTTCTCTTTGTTCCACGATTGAGGGTTAACTTTCTCTTAGTCTCAGCCTTGGAGGATGTAGGATATTGTACATTGTTCAAGAGCGAACATGTATTTATCTACAGGGAGGGAGTGGACCTGGTGAAACTGCAACTGATAGTTGATCGGGTGGACAGGTTGTAGATGTTGCGAGGACAACCTTTAGGGTATGATTCAACGTTGGATGAGGAGAATGAGGAGGCTCTTGAGGCTATGAAGGGACCAAGGATTCAGTCTTTCATTCCAAGAGAAGAGATTGAGTCTCTTCCAAGCACCGACAGAAGGCTCAGCTGGTGTGGTCGAATCAATGCTCAGGGTGGAGTGGATTCTCCAAGGAGCTCAGGGTTCCAGGTAGCTGTCAGGAGAAGATATTCTAGTTCAATTTCTATGCAGGTGTTGAGGATGGCTACAGGTTCAGAGGGATCTCCTACTAAGCACAATGTGATGGGACCAGATGATGGAGATGGCAACAAGTACTTCCCTCGCTAAGAGGGAGTTTTAGCTTTTTAGCTCGGGAGGTACTCTGCATATGTGTCTTGTATGCGAAATTTACCTTGTACCTACACTACTAGAAACTTGACTTTATAATGGGTTTTTATAAATTTGTGATAAAGTGGTTCTTTTATTAAAGTGACTTTTTAATGAAGTGTACCTTGTAATATTAAAGTGACTTTATTTCATAAAGTGCTCTTATGTAATAAAGTGAAATATACTTTAATATTTTAAGTGATTTATTTTGGAGGGAATGAATCATGGCCCTTGATATTGTAAAGGAAATATTAGATCTTGGCATTTGGATTTAGAGTTGGGGTAAGGTGAAAAGACACTTGGGAGGTAAAATTTCGTTTTTAGATTATAAGAGAATGCATTGGGTAGTGTGAAAGACATAAGAGAAAGAGATTGAGAGAGAATTTCTGAGTAATCTTGAGAGAGGAAAGAGGGAAACAAAGAGGAAACATTTCCCAAGAGACTTTGGGCACAAATACCAAGGAGGATTTTTTGTTTTGTGGGTGCTAAATTTTGTATTGTTAGAGAGGTTGTATTGTACAGATCCGTACAGTCTGTACAACAGGTTGGGAGGGCACAAAAATTGAGGCAGCTTGCTACATGGATTTCGAGGCAGCAATTTCAATGTTTTATGTTGGAGAAGAGGGAAATTTTGTTGTTGTCCATAAAAAATATATTTTGGCACATTTTTCGAGGTGTTGGAAAGGGTGAATCCGTACAACTGTACAGATTTTCTGGGCATGAAAATCGAGGCATATTTTGGGACAGTTTTTGTGATGTGAGGTATTTTTCTCTTGGCTAGAAATTGTGTAATTGTTGTTGATATGTACTTTCCTGAAGCTGAATAATAAGATCTCTCTCTCTCTCTCTCATTGTGTTTCCCCACATTGGGGTTTTCCCTAGCATTTGCCTAAATTTCTGAGTTATTCATGGTTGGATGAATGTTGTTCATTGTGTTTATTCCGCTACATAATTTCTTAGCAATGTGTATTTTTTCTTATGGTAATTTATGAATGTGGGTTTTATACATTTCAGAGTTCATGCAAAACAATTATCTCTAGGTTTCTAAGTGTATGCCAGAATATTAGCTTACTGATTTTGTCCTTTAAAATTTCCACAAATATCCCCCTATAACTATTGTCCTTGCTGTCTTGCAACCAACAATGTATTTTATTATTATTAATTATAAAAGTATTACATTTCCTAGGCACTCCAACCCCTTTCAATTGTTAATTAACTCCTACCTTTCATCAAATAAAAGAAATACATTATTAATTCGAGGACTCAAAACCGAGGTATTACAATGGAGACCCAAATTCTAACAATTCAACATTTGCAACAAAGGACCATATGTTTTCTATGAATGTAGAGGAATAGAGAAAGACATAATCTAAATCGAGGTTCTACAACAACATATGCCATGTATATCCATAATACACTAATTTTAGATCTATTTCCACTATGTCCCAATATTCATTGCCCAAGTTCATTTTCAACTTTATGAGGTTTGGTAGAAAGTGGTAATGGTTTCGTAGCATCTTCCACAACCATAGATAAAACCAAATAAGATTTAGATAAGCTATGACTTTCCTAAGATTCACAGAAATATATTAGAAACTTAGAAATGTGATTAAATATACATCAAGGCCTTTCATCTTCAATTTACACAACAAAATGGATGATGACAATATAGAATATAGGGAAAACAATGAATGTTGAAAAGGAAAAGATAGTAAAAAGTGTCCAAAATGGAGGCTCATCAATGGAATTAGTGAAATGTGGAGGTTAGGGGCTATTCATTGATTTAGAAGGATATCCACAACTAATCCAATTATATGGTCTCAAAATCTTCTAAAAATGTATGCATGTCAAAGAGTTTGCCAAGATCTTTCCAACACAATTTGAATGGGGTCAAACAAACATTGTTTGTAAAAGTTATGGCCCATCGAAGTTGAAGACAAACATGGAAAAATGTATAGTGTTGTTGTCACTTGTTCACACGTGGAAAGATATGGTGTGGTCTAACATACCATTGATGGGTGTTTATGACACACCGTCAACTGGAATTGAATAGTCTAGTCAGAGGTTGTCTAAATAACCCAAGTCATTTTGAATAACTACCCCTGACGGGTTTAATGGCTTCGATAGCCAATAAAAAGACGTAATCTAAACTACGAAAATAAAATAAATAAATATGCATTAACGAAGATCTACTATATACATTCACTATTCTCACTTTTATATACAACATATACAAAGAAACATGTGCATGATTTACGAGAAACCTTGTAAACTAAGGTTGTACAAGAGAAATGAATCTTAGGAAAGATTAAATGGATCTAGAACATACTACTAATCTTATTTTAACCTTGAAACTAAAAAGGAAAATAAATGAATGTAAATAATAATGTTTTAACTTAATAAACAAAGTATTTAAGCTTAAATGTTAATTTACATTCACAAAATATAGATCAAAACAAAAAGAAAATCATTAACCTATAACTAGCCAGTATTTAAAGAGAACTTTTGGTTGTGCCTTCCTGTATAATGTCGCTCCAACAACCTGTCTGTTAAGAGAAATCTATAGAAGAAGGTTGTATAATTCTAAGATTGTGACAGTGTGAGGATAAAACATCACTTTGAATGATAATTTAAATCTTATTAAAATGCAGAAAGAACAATTTTCAAATCATGATCCTTAGTGAAGATATAATAGATTAATCGACAATAAAAAAAATCTCATTTGACCAATTATATTTTTACAAATCTAAATTACATGAATAAACTCAATATAATACAAGATTTGTATCAAAATAATATAATCACCAAGATCAAGATAATTTGGATAATGGACTCTTAAAGATTGAAACAATTAATTCATAAATGATAACAATTAACCATGTATTGATAAAACAAAATAAAGCTAATTTAAATAAATGCATAATAAATTACTCAAAGAATATGAAGATATTATAATGAAAACAAAACCATTTTACTCATAGGACAAAAGCCATTAGGCAATCTGGAATTTCATATTCTTCTTCGAAAATACTAGTCCATTCTCCCAAAATTCCAACCATCTGTTACTCCTTTTGAAAAGAAAAAGTTTACAAAATAAATAATGTAAAAAATAAAGGACAAAAATCCTCTCTGAATTTCTTGGATCCCTCTGGCTCTGAACTTTCTCATATATTTATGCAATGAATGAACAGTCTGGGCATCACTAATAATTTTCGCCACCTGAATTTTTCCTCGTAAAGAAACAAAAATATCTCTCAAATCACGCATTTGTTTGGGAAACATCCCAAGAATAAGATAAATGGGTCCATTCTACAGATGGGTTTTCAACCGTTTCTTCTTATTCCTAACGGTTTGGCTGAAATCAGTCCCTCCAAATTGTCTATATGTTCTTGAACGCATTTCCAAATCTTATTTGTTGTTGCTCATAAATTATTTGCAACAATCCAATGTTATTTTTGGATCAATTATCTTGCACACATTTAGATAAGAAAATAAAGTCCATGATCATATCCATACCAAATATCTTATAATAGAAACCTCTGAAACAAAAATAAACCAATTTAATAACCTTAATATAAAAATTGTGAATAAAACAAAATCTAGAAAAATAAAATTAAAATGAATTTATACTAAAAGCTAACTATAGGTTGTAAACAAATATTGTTTATATTTTCCTTTCAAATATGATATTCAAATTCTATAAGATTCAAGTTGATGGAGAGGAGAAAAATATTAATTTTGGGTTTCCACAAAATCAAACAAATGATATATAATTATTCTTTTATTTTTATTTTTATTTTGAAATGAGATGCAAAATGAAAACAAATAATTAATTAATTAAACCCACCAAATGATTTTGTGAAAATGAGAAACCAACCAAGATATTATTTGATGAAGTATTGAACCCATTATTCAAAATAGTCAAACTTGCTAATGCACAAAAGACGAAAACATAATCATAATTTAAACGTAAGTAAATAGTTGATAAAAATTAACGTTTTCGTTCAAATTGAGATTTCTATGCTCATTTCTAAATTTTGACATTTACTCTTGTAATGAATTTATCATACTATGGTGAATGTCTTAAGTTTGTCTCAAAGCAAGCCAAGGTATGGAACTATTCAAAAAGGTTGATTCTGTAGCTCATTGTAATTGTCAAGATTTTAATGGGGGGCCTTTAAATTTTGTAAACAATTAGTGGGAGTTGCTGGGGCCCAACAAATGACAACTTAATGGGTGAAGCAGTTATCTTTGACCTATTAAACTTTCATCTCAGGAAGAAAATAATAATTCTTGAAAAATGATTTAATCTCCTTGAAATAAATTCACTTTGAGACCATATAGTATTAGGATAAGCTCAATGCTATAACCAAAAAATAGAATTCTCTTTACAAGGTATTATAACCTAAAAGAATGTCTTAATCAAAGATTCATGATGTTTATAAAGTGACTTCAATACCGTTGATAGATCCACTGCTGCCAAAAGGCATCCATAGCCTCGACATGGATGCCATTTAACCCACTCAAATGCTTTAATCCCATCCAATAGTTGTCTATCCACATGATGTATACTTCCATAAAATTTAACTTAAAAGCATATACCTGGTAGCTCTCGACCCGACATTGCTTCATTGCCAGTAGGCCTGTTCAGTAAACCGATTAAATTGTCTTGGTATCATGTGTGCATTTACCCGCTGTCAGCGAGCCTGTTCAGTACCCGACGGGTTTACACACACTTCCCACACTTAAGTTCTTCCAACCCTCTTATGCCACTTTTAAATAATAATACAATTAGATATTTATTGATGACAAAGAGAGAGGGGTGATACTGGAGGTTAATTGCAATACAGGTGAACAATTGATCATGTTTTGTATTTTCTTTCAAAACTGGAAGTTTTATCATAGTTTAGAGATTTTAGATTCCAGTTAAGAAATCATCTAGAAAATGGGGAATCACTTAAAAGTGATTCCTTAAGAATATGGATGGTGTAAAAAGTTTAAAGATCAACGTAATTCTCAAAGATATAAATCATATCTCTAGTGTAATACTCTAGCAAAGACAATTTGAGGACAAAATGAAAGTGACAATTGACTTAAAAATAAATTGTCTAAGCTATATATTAATATCAGGACCTCTTTGAACTATTTCAAATTGCTTGAAAAACACAAGTCTTTAAATGAATGCTTCATTTCAACGATTTATCTTGGATCAACAATATAATGGTTCAAAAGACAGACAAGAAGAAAATTTAATCAAAGAAAGCAAAGAAAGCAAAAAAAAAAAAAAAAAACACAACAAACCAAATCATATTTTATTAATGGAATTAAAAATCCGAAGTGCATAAAAAAAACAAAATCGAAATAGAAAAAACACACGTTCAGAAACAATTTTGGCCAAAGATAAACCTGAGCTTTGAATCTACTAGCATCCCACTATAAAATAAAGGAATAACTAAATAATATAAAATCTCATGTGCAAGCAAGTTCTTTTCTTAAGATAGCGATGCATAAGATGTTACTTTTACCAAGCATTATTATTAAAAATAAAAGAGACTAAAAGAAAATAGAAAAATCCTTATTAAGATGAGTGCAGTCCTACTCGTGGCACCTTGGGTCAGGGTTGAATTCGAGCGAAATGATAGTTCAAATTTACTTATCTCTTTACTTTCCATTTTAAAATTTCCATGATGATAATGCATTTTTAAAAAGAAATATTCAACGAAAAGCATAGCGAAAAGGATTAAAGTGGACTTCCCTCACAACATTCATATTATGGTTCTCTTGGTGTACCCACTTGTGTTCATAACTGCATTATTACAAAAATAAACATTGATAAAGAAAACTAAAGGAAACCTACTCTAACTATTAATCAAATCAAAATACTAAGTGTAGTCATATTTCCAGTGCAACCATCGGAGTAACTCCAATCCTACAATGAAAACAAAATCGAATATCAATAACAAGAATGGGAGTGTATCAGAATATGAAAAGAATACATCATACTTACCTTTATAATAATCATTTAGAAACAAAGCAAGCATGAAATTACCATTCCCTTGAACACTTTTGATGTATGAATCCTCAAGCCAATGTGCAATCCTATCATAATATGTCCAATTACCAACATAGGATTGTTCGAAAGAATTCATAGATGAAATTTTTTTATGATGAAAATAAGGTACTGGATTAGTATGGAAAGAATCTTGTAAAAGGATCCTAATTTTATTGTTAGGATTAAAATAACGAGAACTTGAGACAAACTAAATGGAAAAACCAACATCTTTGAATAATCACCACTGATATCAATGTTTGGTTGATTATAATTTTGAATCTCAAATAATTGATTGTGGTAAAAATGAAATCCTTCTTTAAGCACAATTTTTTATGAATCGATGGAAGACACAATTTGAGACCCTTTTAAATCATTCCTTAATTCCCCCATGGATAACTGATTAGAATAAGAAGTAATATGATCATGAGTGGAAATGTTCTCCTCTTTATCTTCAGTGTGAAAATCACCATTAATTTGTACCTGATTATATAGTGCAGGATTCATTCCAAAGTGATCTGGAACACATGATTGCATAACATGATGATAAAAAATATCAGGGTACAAGGAATAATATGTAGAATAATTGAGGAGACAAAATGCATGTCTTGAAATGATAGGTATATGCATTTCAAATGACAATTTAAATCTTATTTAGAATGTAGAAAGAACAACTTTCAAATCATGATCCTTAGTGAAGATATAATAGATTAAACGACAATAAGAAAAATCTGAATTGAACAATTATATCTTTACAAATCTGAATTACATGAATAAACTCAATATAATACAAGATTTGTATCAAAATAATACAATCACCGAGATCAAGATAATTGGGATAATAGACTCTTAAAGATTGAAAAAATTAATACATAAATGATAGCAATTGACCATGTATTGATAAAATAGACTAAAGATAATTTAAATCAATGCATAATCAATTACTCGAAGAATATGAAGATATTATAATGAAAACAAAACCATTTTACTCATAGGACAAAAGCCATTAAGCAATTTGAAATTTCATATTCTTCTTCGAAAATACTTGTCCATTCTCCCAAAATTCCAACCATATGTTACTCCTTTTGAAAAGAAAAAATTTAAAAAATAAATAATATACAAAAAAGAAAGGATAAAAATCCTCTCTGAATTTCTTGGATCCATCTGGCTCTGAACTTTCTCATATATTTATGCAATGAATGCACAATCTGGGCGTCACTAATAATTTCCTCCACTTGAAATTGTCCTCGTAAAGAAACAAAAATATATCTCAAGTCGCACATTTGTTTGGGAAAAATCCTACGATTAAGATAAATGGGTCCATTCTGCAGATGGGTTTTCAACCGTTGCTTCAGATTCCTCACACTTTGGCTGAAATCAGTCCCACAAAATTGTATATATATTCTTGAACGCATTTCCAAATCTTATTTGTTGTTGCTCATAAATTATTTGGAGCAATCCAATGTTATTTTTGGATCAATTATATTTAACGTATTTAGATAAGAAAATCAATCCAAGATCAGATCCGTACCAAATATCTTATAATAGAAACCTGTGAAACAAAAATAAACCAATTTAAATAACCTAAATATAAAAATTGTGAATAAAACAAAATCTAGAACAATAAAATTAAAATGAATTTATACAAAAAGCTAACTATAGGTTGTAAACAAATATTGTTTATATTTTCCTTTCAAATATGATATTAAAATTCTAGAAGATTCAAGTTGATGGAGAGGAGAAAAATATTAATTTTGGGTTTCCACAAAATCAAACAAATGATAGATAATTATTTTTTTTATTTTTATTTTTATTTTGAAATGAGACGCAAAATGAAAAAAAAAAAAATTTAATTAAACCCACCAAATGATTTTTTGAAAATGAGAAACCAACCAAGTTATTATTTGATGAAGTGTTGAACCCATTATTCAAAACAATGAAACTTGTTAATGATCAAAAGAAGAATGTACATAATCATAATTTAAACGAAAGTAAATAGTTGATAAAAATTAACGTTTTTGTTTAAATTGAGATTTTTGTGCTTGTTTCTAAATTTTGACATATACTCTTGTAATGAATGTCTCATACTATGGTGAATGTCTTAAGTTTGTCTCAAATCAAACCAAGGTTTGGAACTATTCAAAAAGGTTGATTCTATAGGTCATTGTAATTGTCAAGATTCTAATGCGGGCCCTTTAAATTTTGTAAACCTTTATGGGGAGTTGTTGGGGCCCAACACATACCCACCCTCTTCAAAACCTAAATTTGTTGTGATACCATTTGTTAAATGCTTTCCTTCTAAAAACAGATTTAAATGCTCCATGCAAATAAAATTAACAACATGTAGCATGCTTTAAATTACTCATGCAATTAGCAACATTTATAAAAATGTGAATAGAATTGTTCACATGCTTCTAACAATATAAAAAAAACCATGAATGCATGCATACCCAAAAATCATACACAACATTCAAATTAAGATTTACACAACAAAATTTACATCATAAAACATAATAGAAACTTATTCTTCAATCGTGGAACCGACTGGTTTCATATAAAGGACATTCCTCCCAACCATAGGCTTGTTGTTCATTTTTTATCAACAACAAGCCACCCTTGAGTTGAGGCTATGAGTCCACAAGGAGGTATAAACCTATTGGTTGTTCACTCTCCACATTTAGCAACCCAAAACCTAGTTTCTACTCCAACAATAGTTCCAATCCACCAACTCTCTTCCCCTGGACTTGCACAACCCAAGGAATGAGATCCCCCTTCTATGCCATACAGTCCCTTGGGTCTTCCCACTTCCCTCCAGGTCTCCAGGGATCTTAGTTCGATAGGAATATTGCAGTTGGGGACTACAAGAACTCTTAGTTTCTCCAAGAGTGGTCACAGTAGCCTCCACAAGGATCTTGAGCCATTTTATCAACATGAAAATTCTCCACATTCATAAAATCCACAATTCCAACATAACTACAACCCAATAATGGTTTCCTTTAAGAAAATCATGGTTGGTGATCTTCCCCGACACTATGATCCTCTCTTGCTGCCAAAAACCAACATGCAAAATCTATCCCCTCTTCCTACTCGAATTTCCTTCTTCTCCCTTGCTTGCTTGACTCTCACTCTTTCAGAAAAGGATTTCTTGACTCTCACACTTCCCCCATACTTTTTGGTACTCCACCCATGTTCTCAATGATTCTATGAGGTGATATCACACACCAACCCTCTTACATGAATTCAATAATTGAGTGTCTAATAAGTCAAAGGGAGGATTAGATGGTAATGGTACATTAACTTAGGAAAATAACATGTGTTTTGGCTTGGATCCCCCTTTATCCCGATCTCTTGAGGAATCATAGCCCCCCCATTGTTATTGTCCCTCTCTTATTGCAACTAGCGATTATTATCTTTATAAATTATTTCAATGTACATAGTTCAACCCTCAATCATATTAATCAATACAAGCTCTTCACCCCAAACATATCGACTCACCATCCTAAATCACATTTATATAGTTACATTATATTTTTCATGGCTTAAAACTAGGGATATTACACCCCCTCCCCTTTATTTTTGCACCATCCTCGATGCACAACACCATACATGTATACATATAAATTACAATTCTAGGCTCGCTGGTCCTTACTCAGAATATAGACTCTCTGACCTAATATCACACATACACTTCAATCCAAAACATATATGCATAGGCACTCTAGCCCAAAAACGATATATACATAGGAACTCTGGCCCAAAAACCATATAAACATATGCACTCTGACACAAAACATGCATAATGATTTCATAGTTCGATAACTCTTGCAAAAATTACAACCAACAATATCGTGTTCCTCTCAATATGTGCCACTTTCCTATGGGGCTCTAGCCGCAATATCTTTGATAATTTGTCGATTCCTACAACAATTCCAACCAATAGTATCCCATTCCCCTCAACGTACACAACCCAAGGAAGTGTACCCCTTTCTCTACACTATAGTTCCTCGGGCTATACCACTTCCCTCTAGGGCTCCAAGAAAAGGTCTGGCATGAAGTCTCAGAGTCATGGATCCATAATGGAATCTTCAAACTTTCAAAGAGTTTCAAATGTGCCTCCTACATTTTATCTTCTAGCTCCCTCTTTGCTTCTTCTAAGTTGTAATAAGTCCATTTCATTCCTTCATTCTTCAGTTATTCCTATATGACCATCATGAAAACATACCTGTTATATTCATTATCATATAAAAATTATCTTTTCCATGGGAGTCCTCAACTCCACAATGCAACAATTATTCAAGAGTAAGTTTGTAACCATAAGTAACACTTGTCTATATGGTTGTTTCTTTATTTCATGGGTTTCCATGGGAAATAATTCAGCTAATTGTCCTTTCTTAAACACCCTCATGATCCCAGGAACCATGCCATATGCATTCTTGAGTTCACTCTTCCTTTCCATACTCACCCTCTAGACTCAGGCATCCCTTTCACTGCTACATGGTCCTCAGGCGATCCATCTTGTCAAGGCTTTCATATGCAAGTAGAGTGCCAACTCAACACCAGATATCCTCTAGTAGTCTATAATGTACAAAAATCATGGGGTTCCAGTGTCATATCAATAGCCTTCTTCCCAAGTTTTCTAGTTTCAATAGCCATCATCTCATCTGTATCACACACATAGAGGCATCATGAGATATCATCATAGAAAATTCACTTATTAATTTCAAAATCTACTTCATATAGGAAATACAATTTCCCAAGCATGATATTCCTTCTCATAATGTTTATCTCTTACAGTTGTAGGTATCGATCTTCCTTATGGGCTTACACTATTTCCATATCCAAGACCACTCTACCTACAATTTTTCTCAACTTTCATTCAACCAAACCAATCGTCAATATTCATGCACATTATCATTTCATTGCAACATTTACAATCGTCCCATAAAGTGATCCTCATAATTATATCATATCAACAATTCAGTCACATTCAACTATTAATCATATTAAGTGGAATGAAACTATCATTCATTATATGTGCATTATCAGCACGCTCAATCATTACATATGCAATCAAGCATTTATTCCATTAAACGAATGTACCAGTTACCCATGGACACATCTACACAATGTGTCCTTGCACTGACTCGGGAATAACACATATCTATGTCATGTATTCCACCATGACGAGTTGGAAGGTATAGCCAATGCCTCAAAATATCATCTAAAATCCTCCCAATTACTTGATGGATCTTTTGGATACCTTCCTCTTCAACCCATACACAACACTGGAAATATAAGCCTTTAGTGCAAAACAATGTCGACAAATAGGTTTCATTCCAAACATCAATTACAACTAGGAATACCAATTGAGCACTTGTATAGCTCTATGGCCCTTCCATATCCAACCACATCATGATCTCACACATGGATAGATCTACTAGAAATATTTTATTTATAGGAGTATACCTCTTGAATTCCTTCATTATGAACTCATAAACATTATAACATAACATTAAATTTCATATTAATGCACTCAAGAATGAGATAGCCTTATATTCTCAAGGATCTTTTCCTTTACCACATTTAGTGGATTGCCATGCTCAAAATATACAACAACTCAAATATTAAATTTTGACTGAGGGAATTCTTACCTCAATTCCCTTCAACATTGTATATCATAAGTAACCAAATGCATATCTTCATGGATGTTATCAATTACTTGATACTACATGATCAACCGATATCTTGCAGAGGCTCTCAATATCCTTCCGCCAACCTCTTTATTATCATTTAATCATCCTCATATTTATTCATGTGGATGGATACCGTAATCAATGGTATCATCATCTCTTTTATCCATGCTATTCAAATATCATAGAATCATTATTTCATATATAACATAAGACTACTTGGAGTCTACAAGAATTCCATTTGCATGTCTAGGTATTCTCACATGCACTAATGCATGTATATATGCACCAGGCATTCATTCTCAACCTTCCCACTAGTGCACATGCATTCTCTCTTTCCTATATTCATTATAAATTACTTCGAGTATGTTCTCCAATGCATATTTATTTCATCTTTATTTATTTATTTTTTTGTTGTAGATGGTTGTCCTTGAATTCCTTTATATTTGGGATCCTTGTTTTCTCTTATTCTTCCCATCTGTTTCGTGTTTCCTTGATATGAACTTTTCCCAGCCAAGTCTTGCTTGGATATTTTACATTTCCAACCAATATGTCTTATCAATAGTTTCCTCTTATTAGGAAACCATGTTCCAACCTTACCTTGCCAAAACATTCCATCACATTGGAATGATGTAATTCATATCATTCCATCTTCTAATGTTGTAGTATTTTCCAACTAGCTTAACCATCAACACTATGAAATCCATTGCCTTTATCTATAGATGTCCATTGGTTTTCTCAATTTTCACACCCATTTTCTTCACTTCATTGAGTAATTCCTTGGGAAGCCCTGTCTTCTCCATGCAGGACCACTCTTCTCTCAATGGAATACTACATTGATCCCTTGGCACTTTAAAAGTGAAAGAACCTCATTAATATATCCCCTAAATTTTTTGCACATGTATCATACTTCCATCGTGCACTCTTTGTTGATTCTCCTTTGCAATCCATTCATACTTTGCAGTAGTTGAATACTAATTTGGCATTGCTCTTTTTGATCCCTTTATCCACCTCATTGATTTTCATTTTCAACATACTATTTTTTTTTTCATTTATGTAATCTTTTCCAACTAGCTTGGCATCCACATTGTGGTGCCATTTTCTATCATCACAATTTATTCATTAATTTTGTCCAAACTCTTGAATCCACTTCAATTTATGGAATTCCTCTTTTTAGTATGAATTATCNTGTATCATACTTCCATCGTGCACTCTTTGTTGATTCTCCTTTGCAATCCATTCATACTTTGCAGTAGTTGAATACTAATTTGGCATTGCTCTTTTTGATCCCTTTATCCACCTCATTGATTTTCATTTTCAACATACTATTTTCATTTTCATTTATGTAATCTTTTCCAACTAGCTTGGCATCCACATTGTGGTGCCATTTTCTATCATCACAATTTATTCATTAATTTTGTCCAAACTCTTGAATCCACTTCAATTTATGGAATTCCTCTTTTTAGTATGAATTATCCCATATGCATTATGTTCCTCTTTATCATTATACTAGCTTCCTAGATCCTTAATCCTTCTATAACATATCTGCACATAATGTACTGCTTTATGTTTCCATTGACAGCCTTTAGAGTGAGTGGATATTAATTGTTTCATCCACTAAATGATATACTCTCACACCATGCTTCCATTGAGTACTCTTATAGAAAAAGTAGATGTACTGCTCTAATTCCCTTCAACATAAATTGCTAGCTTCCTTAACCCAACCATTTCTATTTGCTTTTAACTATTATGCTCTTCACCCCTATGTGTGTGTCCAAACCCTTGTATAGGAACAATAATGAGTATCAACACTCTTTATAAGAAAATACTAACAAGTGGAAATGATGTTTCCAAAATTGACATTATTTGGAAAACTTTCACATCGAGTATTTGCATGGTTCACAAAGTCCAATTACCCTTTTTCTTGTAGTGTCATGAAAAAACCAGATGCTTCCTTAGAGAACTTAATCCTTCTGTCACATTTTCCTCTGGGTTACCTTTCCAATGGCTATACTCTTGCCTTGTTTTGATTTATGACATGAAAGTTATGGCTCTATGAAATCCATAGTTTCACCCCTTTTTGTACATGTTTCACTGGTACAATAAATCTCAAGGCATGTCTTCTTCCACATGTAGAAAGAAATATGATGGGAACCATTTTTTATTTTTTTTATATTAGACATGGATAGTATTTATGATTGGGAGTACATATCAACCTTCATATCTAGAATCTGATGCTCCATTCAAATTTTGTATAAATTTGGAATTGACGACTTTGTGATTTTACACTTTCTCTATATTTAGAAGTTTTGGCCAAAAATGGTTATCTCCCAAACAAAGCATAACTAGAAAAATGTCCCTCAAGACAAATTTGTCTAGATCTATGAGTATATAAAATGTCGACTACATAAAATTTTATGGATTGGTGATATGGGGTCCCTTTTTCTTCTCTTTAGGTTTTCAAAAATACCTGAAACGCACTTGGGAATAATGGATTTTTCCCTATTTGAGCATCCCCACACCAAACCCTTTTGAATTTTGATAGGATACCAAATTGGAATTTTCATGCCTTATTTTTGACCTATATATCAAAATTTAACCTTTAACTGGGCCCCAGTTATTGAGCACAACCCGGGTCTTTAAAATTCACTAATTTGCATTTTTTGGAAAATTGAAGTAGAATTAGCCAATGGCCCGCATTGGCATTATTATATCCCTCATAATTGTGGACACACCCATAAAATTTCATCATATTCTAAGTTGAAATGTTTTTTTTATGGCCAAAACAAGTTTTTGTCTTCAGACTTCCTTTTTTGTAAATATTCTATTTTTTGTTGATGTGGAAATATGGCCAACATGTAATGACACATGGCTATTGATGTCCACCTATCATCCCCTGATTTGTTCATTTCATCATCCTCCTTTACATTCATCAATGATCGACTTATTTAACCACATCAATGATTGGTGATTTCCTTTGCATGAGTGATCAATGATTTCCTAGAAAGTCATTTCATAGAATTTCTCCAAACCCCAAAAAATTATAAGTTTTTGGAAAAAATATTGGATGAATATGGGACATGGATCTCAAAATCAAAATGATCTCAACTTTTGGTCTGTGATCAATTATTTTCTTCCACTTTTTCTCCATCAACGATTGTTGATTTCCTTTGTATTGACGATCAACAATTTCCTTTGCATTGGAAATTAGAGAATAACTTTGCATTCATGATCATCAATTTTTCTTTGATGAACCAAATTTGTTCACAAATTTTCCCAAACCCAAAAAACTCCATCGACAATCAATGATTTTTCTTTGATGAACCAAATTTGTGCATGAATTTTTCCAAACCCCATAAACTCCATCAATGATTGACAATTTTCCTTCAATGAACCAAATTTGTTTAGTAATTTTGATGAACCCCAAAAAGTTAGAATTTTTCATCAAATTTAGGATGGATATGGGTCATTGATCTCAAAATCAAAATTATCTTGGTCGTCAATTCATCATACTTCACCAAATTTGTAGACAAATCTCGACAATTGATCGTCCAATCAAATGTGATATGGGTTTTCAATTCCCAAATATCACCAAGATTCATTAAAATCTAAAAACTCCATTGGTGATCAACGATTTTCTTTGACAAACTAGCTTTGTTCACACTTCACTAGAATTTGTGGAACTCCGAAAAGCTTCAATCCCGTAGATGAATCTCATCCATCAATCTCAAAATCAAATGTGATCTTGGTTGTTGATACATCAAACTCTATTCCATGACCCCTTCCTTCTACCATTGTGGAATTACCATCATGGAAATTGGCAGTCCACGTCACAAGTAAGGTCCATGTCATCATCTATATGGAATTTTTCAAAAATCCCCAAAATTATATTTTTTCCAAAATTTTCTTTAGTGAACTTGAAAACCTATCCTATTCAAAAAATGAATCTCAACTGTTGATCGCCAAGTTGAATGCAATATGGGTCATTGATTTTTATTAACTCTAGGGATACCATTAAAACACAAAATTTGACCTTCTACGATGAATTTAACTCTGCAACTTGTAGATCGATGCCAGCAATCATCTCCTCAATCATTCTGAGTGTAAATTTGACCTAAATTTTCTTAGGAATTTGGGGATTTCACTTCAATTGCACAAATTTCCCGAAATCCATCATAGATGAAACTCTATAATGAAAAATGTACCCAATTCAAATTAGTATTTGGACCATATGGGTATAATTTTGAACCAAAAGAATTTTATACCAAATTGTAACATACCCACCAACAACAAACCCAAAATTATTTTTTATACCACTTGTAAAATACCCACCTGCTAAAAATGGATTTAAATGATCTATACAAATATAATTAATAGCGGGAAACATGCTCTAAATTACTTTTACAATTAACAAAAAATATTAAAATTTGAATAAAATTGTTCATATGCTTCCAACAACATAATAAAAATCATGAATGCATGCATACCCAACAAACATAAACAAAATTCGAATTAACATTTACACAACAAAATTAAAAACATAAAAGATAACAGAGTTATCTTTCATTTGTGGAACCAATTGGCTTCGTACGAAGGATGTTCCTCCCATCCATAGGCTCGTTGTTCATTTTATCTCAACAACAAGCCACCCCTAATCTGAGACTATGAGTCCACAAGGAGATGTGGCCCTCTTGGTTGCCCACTCTCCACATTTAGCATCCCAAAACCCAGGTTCTACTCCAATAGTAGTTGCAATACACCATTTGTCTTCCCTTCAACCTGCACAACCCAAGGAACGGGATCCCCTTTCTCTACCACATAGTCCCTCAGGCCTTTCCACTTCCCTCTAGGGCTCTAGTGCACTCAGTTGTCTAGGAATATCATAGCTAGAGACTCCATGAAATCTCAAATTCTCCATGAGATCTCACAATAGCTTCCACAAGGATCTTGCGCCATTTCCTCAATAGGAAAATGATCAATAGGCATAGAGCCCATTTTTACAGGCATACAAGCAATAATTCCAACATAACCACAACCCAATAATGACTTCGTTCAAGCATAGCATGGATGGTGCTCTTCCCGAACACTCTACTCCTCTCTTGCTGCCCAAAATCAACAAGTGAAAATTATCCCCTCTTCCTACTCTAATTTCCTTCTTCTCCCTTGCTTTCTTGACTCTCACTCTTCCCCAAAATGATTTCTTAATTCTCACACTACCCCCATGCTTGTTTATAGTCAGGTTAGTTTCTCAATGACTCTATGAGGTGATCTCACATACCAACCCTCTTACATGAATTCAATGATTGAGTTTCTAATAAGTTTAAGGGAGGATTAGATGGTAATGATACATTAACTTAGGAAAATAACCCCTCTTTAGCCCCCTCTCTCATGGAATCATATCCCCCACATCGTTATCATCCCTCTCGTATTGTAGCCAATGATTATTATCTTTATTAATTATTTCAATGTACATAGTTTATCCCTCAACCATATTAATCAATATGGGCTCTTCACCCCAAACATATCAACTCACCAGCCTAAATCACATTTATATAGTTACAATTTAATTTCGTTTGGATTAAAACTAGGGATGTTTCATGTTGACACGTGGAAATTTTTGGTGTTGAAACATGGACTAATTAGAGGTTGACATGTGGATCAATGAGAGGGAAACACATGGAAATATTGGCTTCCATATGGAACTTCATGTGTTGAGGTTGTTAGTTGAGATTCATAAGGGATTTTAAAATATTATATTTTATTATAACAACCAATCAAATCCTCTAAAATCATCTGCCATTGATGAACCTATTGTACGTACTAGAATATGTGCCATAACCCATGAGGTCAACCCAATACATGGTCTAGTACATACCACTTATCACTTACCTTATGTATAACCTACATAACATTTTTATGGTATAAAATTTGTTCCATAACCCACAAGTTCAACCCAATATGTTTTGCATATACCACTTATCACTTACCTTATGTATAACTTGCATAACCTTTTTATGATATAAAACTTGTTAAATCACTATGAATGTGGGATATATCCCCACGAATTGGCAATAAACTATGGGAAGGTTGGGTTCAAGTGGATTTTAACCCCTCCCACTTATCCAAAAATATAGTGCCTTACCACTAGGCCACGAGCCACAACATTGTTAAATAATGGACATAATTTCTTTTGGAGTACAAAAAACAGTATTTTGTATGAAGAAATAGGAAAAGTGATCCGGATTATTTTCGGCACGAAATGAGAGCGGAAATATAATAAAGAAAGGCACAGAGATATCGTGTATATCCAATAATATAATAGAAATATATCAGAGATGCAACCATAAACACAGAGATACAGTAATACACAATTTTTATTAATGAAAGAAATGTACAGAGACTGTAAAAATACAGAGTGAAAGAGTCGCTAGAATGGTGGCAACTTATCTATGAGAAGAGATGTGACGGCTACTCGCATTCGCAAGAAGATGATTACAATGAGGCTCTGAAGGCCTTTTTACAATAAACAGGAATGCCCAAAACCCTAGACATCCAAAAACCTAACCCTAGGAGATGAAGTGCCAAAAGTCATGTAGGCCCCGTTTGGGTAAGTTAGTACATCGACTTCTCGGGGTCGTAACGTTTACATACGATCTCTGTTTTAGGCGTATGATAGCTCGTTGGAAAGGTATCATAGAGGCGATTCATTTTCAGGGCTCAATAATTCCTTTGGATATATTTGAGAACCTCAATCTTGAAAATCCTTCATTTAGGCCCTCAAAATGGCCCCGAAAGTTAAAACCTGCTAAAAATAGTAAATTGCCAAAATTGCCAGAAAACTGTTTTGAGCCAGTCGAAAAAAGGTGGGTGGCCACTGATATCCACCTGGATCAATCCTCCCTCCCTAGGAAGCAATGGTATCCATTGCGTTGATTTCCTTGGGGAGAGGGAAAAGTGTTTGCTGGATCTACTTCTTGGTGAGTTGCTTGTATTGTTGGAGACATCGCGTTGCTCAGTTTGTGAAAGTATGTCAAGAACCTGTTGAGGCTGAGGCTTCTCAACAAGTCAAGATACATGAGAGGACGATGTGTAGAAGGGATCTTTGTTCTCTACTGCAGCCTTGTCGACCTGCTTCTGTTGGATAGAAGGTGCTTGGGGCGAGGTTGTAGTGGTTACAGTGTCCTTCTGTTCCCCTTTTGAAAAGATTGTGAAGAAGCTAAATTTTGCAGTATGAGATACTACCTTGCGGCACTTTTTAGGTGGAACAATAGTCGTAACTACCTCTGGTATTTTGTAGATATGACCCCCCAAAGTAACAATGACACTACGGGGTCGAGACTCATAAACAACATGGTGCTTCCACATATATGGCTGGCCCAAGAGAACATCACAGACATCTAGTGGGGAAACATCCCATAATACTTCGTCCTTGAAGGGTTGGATGCCATATCATAATCGAAATTGTTGGCTGACATGGAGATCTCGTCCTTGTTGAAGCCACCCGATGTTGTATGGTTGCGGGTGTGGTGTTGTCGACAATCCCAACTATTTGATGACATCTACTGAGATGAGGTTATTTTGGCTTCTTCTATCAACAATAAAATGAAGTGGGGTCCCCTTCACCCACATCTATGAATGAAAAATGCACTCACCCTCTTCAGCATCTGTTGGTTCTTCTGTTTCAATTGATGTGGTTGCGACAATAGCAGTGGGGTCTATGTCAATGATCTGTCCTTTACCAGTATTTTCATAATTGGATTCTGAATTAGGGTTCGGATCCTTGTCTTTGATCTCGGCCACCAATGACTATTTTGAGAGACATTCATCGGTGTTGTGCCAGGGGCTTTTGTGGAAATCGCACCATTTTCCGATGTCCTTCTTTTTCGGTGTCCTTCTTTGTCTTCCCGTGACCCTTCTTCTCCTTTGTTTTGGACTGGTTTTCAGGAGTCTGTTTGTTAGGGTCGTCTTTGTCATACTTTGGTTGTTGCGGATTTACAGATCCGAAATCCCATTTGTTCTGGTGCTTAAAGTTCAGCTCAATTTTAAAATCATATCGATAAGCAACACCGAGTGATGAGATGTACAGAAAATCCATTTCAGTCTCGATGTATCTGTGTAGAGCCCCACGGTATTTCAAAACCAAATTTCACTTAGAGTCTTTGATACCCATCTTGGTGTGCAAAGTATGGAAGGTATTGGTGAACTCCAGAACTACTTGGCCCCTCTCTTGTCGCAGTGTGGTCCATTTCATGTACTGGTCCTCATAGTTTCCAATAGGGTGATACTGCTCATTTACTGCATCCACAAAAAAATCCCAAGTGGGATCGACCCCATACATTTTAGAATCATTTGTGGAACTCTTATCCCAATAATTTTCCCACCAATGCTTGAAATGGGGGAGGCCTTTAAGGAGTGCAAAGGTGATCTTTTCTTTGTCGGAAAATTTGTGAACAAAGAAATAACTTTCTAGCAGATTTAACCATTTGTCTAGGGCTTCTGCATCTATCTGTCCTTCATATATAGGAATATCAAAATTAACTTGTACCTTGAAAGGCTAGGTGCCTCCAAAGTGGTCTCTTGATGAATATGCGCCTATTTCTATCGGTAGGCGTTGAAGGATGTGAGAAAAATTCTCCATCATTTTATCCCTCTGTCGCGTGAGAGCTTGCTCAAGAAACAGACTGATAGGATTGTCTGCTCCGTCATTTTTCTTTTCTTCCGCCATTGAGGGTTTATTGGGTGTGTGAGAATGATTTTACTTAAGAGAGACAAGCTCGAGACCCAACTTTCTATACTTGGACCTCGTCAGGGACATTCACTGAAAAAAATGATCAAGAACAGCCTACTCTGATTCCACTGATCCAGATTATTTTCGACACAAAATGAGAGCGGAGATATAATAAATAAATGCACAGAGATATCATGTATATCCAATAATATAACAGATATATATCAGAGATGAAACCATAAAAATAGAGATACAGTAATACATCATTTCTATTAATGAAAGAAATGTACAGAGACTGTAAAAATACAGAGTGAAAGAGTCGCTAGAATGGTGGCAGCTTATCTTTGAGAAGAGATGTGACGGCTACTCACATTCGCAAGAAGATGATCACAATGAGGCTCTCAAGGAATTTTTACAATAAATAGGAATTCCCCAAACCCTAGACATCCAAAAACCTAACCCTAGGAGATGAAGCGCCAAAAGTCATGCGGGCCCCATTTGGGTAAGTTAGTACATCAACTTTTCGGGGCCGTAACTTTTGCATACGATCTCCATTTTAGGCGTATGATAGCTCATTGGAAACGTATAGTCAAGGAGATTCATTTTTGGTGCTCAATCATGCCTTAGACTATCATTTAGAACCTTGATCTTTAAAATCCTTCATTTAGGCCCTTAAAATGGCCCCAGAAGTTAAAACTTGCTAAAAATAGTAAATTGCCAAAATTGGCAGAAAACTATTTTGAGACAGTCGGCAAAGGTGGGTGGCCACCGATATCCACCTGGATCAATCCTACCTCCTTAGGAATCAATTGTCTCCATTTTGTTGAGTTCCCGAGGGAGAGAGAAAAGCGTTTGTTGGATCTGCATCTTAGTGAGTTGCTTGTATTGTTGGAGACATTGCGCTGCTCAGTTTGTAGAAGTATGTCGAGAACCTATTGAGGCTGCTCAACAAGTCAAGATACATGAGAGTATGGTGTGCAGAAGGGATATTTGCGCTCTGCTGCAGCCTTTTTGACCTGCTTCTGTTGGATAGAAGGTGCTTGGAGCGACGCTGTAGTGGTTGCAGTGTCCTTCTGTTCTTCTTTTGAACAGATTGTGAAGAAGCTAAATTTTGCAGCATGAGATACTACCTTGCGACACTTTTTAGGTGGAACAATAGTTGGAACTACCTCTGGTATTCTGTAGAGATGGCCCCCCAAAGTAACAATGACACTACGAGGTCGAGACTCATAAACAACATAGTGCTTCCACATATATGGCTGGCCCAAGAGAACATCACAGACATCCAGTGGAGTAATATCCCATAATTCTTCGTCCTTGAAGGGCTGGATATCGTATGATAATTGACATTGTTGGCTGACACAGATACCTCGTCCTTGGCGAAGCCACTGGTTGTTGTATGGCTACAAGTGTGGTGTTGTTGACAATTCCAACTGTTTGATGACCTTTGTTGATATGAGGTTCTTCTGGCTTCCGCTATCAACAATAAAATGCAGTGGAGTCCCCTTCACCCACATCTTTGAATGAAAAAGGCACTCCCTTTCTTAGGGATCTGTTGATTCTTCTGGTTGAATTGATGTGGTTGTGACAATAGTAGTGGGGTCTGTGTCAATGATCTGTCCTTTACCAGTATTTTCATAATCAGATTCTGAATTAGGGTTTGGCTCCTTGTCTTTGATCTCGGCCACCAATGACTATTTTGAGTGACATTCATTGATGTTGTGCCAGGGGATTTTGTGGAAATCATACCATTTTACAGTGTCCTTCTTTGTCTTCCCGTGACCCTTCTTTTCTCGTGTCTTGGACTAGTTTTTGGGAGACTATTTGTTAGGGTTGTCTTTGTCATACTTTGGTTGTTGTGGATTTACAAATCCAAAATCCTGTTTGTTCTGGTGCTTAAATTTCTGCTCCATTTTAACAACATATTGATAAGCAGCATCGAGTGATGAGATGTCCAGAAAATCCATTTCAGTCTGGATGTATATGTGTAGAGCCCCATGGTATTTCAGAACCAAATGTCACTCGAAGTCTTTGATACCCATCTTGGTGCGCAACGTATGGAAGGTATTGGTGAACTCCAGAACTTCTTGGCCCCTCTCTTGCCGTAGTGTGGTCCATCTCATGTACTAGTCCTCATAGTTTCCAACAGGGTAACACTATACCTTTACCGCATCCACAAAAAAATCCCAAGTGGGATCAACCCAATACATTTCAGACTCCTCTATGGAAATATGCTCCCAATAAGTTTTCCACCAATGTTTGACATGGGGTTGATATTTAAGGAGTGTGAAGGTGATCTTTTCTTTGTTGAAAAATTTATGAACAAAAAAATAACCTTCTAGCAGATTTAACCATTTGTCTAGGGCTTATGCATCTATTTGTCCTTCAAATATAGGAATATCAAAATTAACTTGTACCTTGAAAGGAGAGGTGCCTCCAAAGTGGTTGCTTGATGAAGATGCACCTATTTCTATAGGCAGGCATCGAAGGATGTGGGAAAAATTCTCCATCATTTCATCCCTCTGTCGCGTGAGAGCTTGCTCAAGCAAGAGACTGATAGGATCGTCTGCTCCATCATTTTTCTTTTCTTCCACCATTGAGGGTTTCTTCTGTGTGAGAGAGAGATTTTCCTTAAGAAAGAAAAGATAGAGACCCAACTTTCTATACTCGAACCTCGTCGGGGACATGCACTGAGAAAAACGATCAAGAATAGCTTGCTCTGATACCACTAATCCGGATTATTTTTGGCACGAAATGAGAGCAAAGATATAATAAATAAATGCACAGAGATATCATGTATATCCAATAATATAACATAAATATATCATATATTCAACCATAAACACAAAGATACATTAATACATAATTTCTATTAATGAAATAACTGTATAGAGATTGTAAAAATACAGAGTGAAAGAGTCACTAGAATGGTGACGACTTATCTCTGAGAAGAGATGTGATGGCTACTCGCATTCGCAAGAAGATGATTACAATGAGGCTCTGAAGGCCTTTATACAATAAACATGAATTCCCAAAACCCTAGACATCCAAAAACCTAACCCAAGGAGATGAAGCGCCAAAAGTCATGCAGGCCTCGTTTGGGTAAGTTAGTACATCAATTTCCCGAGGTCGTAACTTTTTCATACTATCTTTGTTTTAGGCATATGCTAGCTCATTGGAAAGGTATTGTCGAGGAGATTTATTTTGGTGGCTCAATAATGCCTTCAATTATCATTAAGGACCTCGATCTTGAAAGGCCTTCATCTAGGCCCTCAAAATGGCACCGAAAGTTAAAACCTACTAAAAATAGTAAATTGACAAAATTGGTAGAAAACTGTTTTGAGTCAGTCGGCAAAGGTGGGTTGCCACCGATATACACCTAGATTAATCCTCCCTCCTTAGGAAGCAATGTTCTCCATTGCGTTGATTTCCCAGGGGAAAGGAAAAAGTGTTTGCTGGATCTGCATCTTGGTGAGCTACTTGTATTGCTAGAGACATTGCGCTTCTCAGTTTGTGGAAGTATGTCAAGAAACTGTTGAGGCTAAGGCTGCTCAACAAGTCAATATACATGAGACAAAAGTGTGCAGAAGGGATCTTTGCACTCTGCTACAGCCTTGTCGACCTGCTTTTGTTGGATAGAAGGTGCTTGGGGCGAGGCTGTAGTGGTTGCAATATCCTTTTGTTCTCCTTTTGAACAGATTGTGAAGAAGCTAAATTTTGCAGTATGAGATACTACCTTGCGACACTTTTTAGGTGGAACAATAGTCGGAACTACCTCTAGTATTCTGTAGAGATGATCCCCCAAAGTAACAATGACACTATGGGGTCGAGACTCATAAACAATATGGTGCTTCCACATAAATGGCTGGCCCAAGAGAACATCACAGAAATCCAGTGGAGCAACAGCCCATAATACTTCGTCCTTGAAGGGCTGGATGTCGTATGATAATCGACATTGCTGGCATTAACGAAGATCTCATCCTTGGCAAAGCCACCCGATGTTGTATGGCTACAGGTGTGGTGTTGTCGACAATCCCAACTATTTGATGACCTCTGTTGAGATGAGGTTCTTCTAGCTTTCGCTATCAACAATAAAATGCAGCGGGGTCCCCTTCACCCACATCTGTGAATGAAAAAGGTGCTCCCCCTCTTAGTGATCTGGTGGTTCTTCTGGTTGAATTGATGTGGTTACAACAATAGCAGTCGGGTCTGTGTCAATGATCTGTCCTTTACAAGTATTTTCATAATCGGATTCTGAATCAGGGTTTGGCTCCTTGTCTTTGATCTCGGCCACCAATGACTGTTTTGAGCGACATTCATCTGTGTTGTGGCAGGGGATTTTGTGTAAATCACACCATTTTCCAGTATCCTTCTTTGTCTTCCTGTGACACTTCTTTTCATGTGTCTTGGACTGGTTTTCAGGAGACTGTTTGTTAGGGATGTCGTTGTCATACTTTGGTTGTTGCGGATTTACAGATCCGAAATCCCATTTGTTCTGGTGCTTAAATGTATGCTCGATTTTAACAACATATCGATAAGCAGCACAGAGTGATGAGATGTCTATAAAATCCATTTCAGT
>SNQJ01S0069667.1:63617-78197 GCA_010110895.2 Picea sitchensis | reverse complement strand
GAGTTGGTGCTCATATGTATGATAATGTAAAGAATGTAGATAATACTTATCATATAAAGAAAAGGAGGTTTTTACCCTGTATGGGTTTCCTCGGGAACTATCTGTCTCTGTCTTTCTCATATATGTGACTGATGCTGAATGTGCCTTTGTTTATTTCACTGCATTATTGTGATCATCATTGAGTGCCTTGTAAAGATGTTAAAAGAAGCATAATTGTTTAAGCACGGTAACAACTAATTCACCTCCCCCCCCTCTCAGTTTTCCAACAAACCCTAGGTGTCTACAACCCTAGGTCAACTTGACCCATTCTTTCTGGGCTTCGCTAGCCTGTCTTTCCTTCTCCATCTTGCGGTGCTCCAAGACATCTAATTCTAGATTTTTCCTCTTCCTAAGTCATCCTCAATCCATCCTCCTTGCTGATCTGTCATCCTCTATCTCCTCATCCAATGACTTTCTTTTCCGCACTTTGCTCCATTTTCTATGTTCTTTTGCTCACTTCGACCGAGTGACAACCATTGTGTCTTCCGCATAGTTCACTTTTTACCTTTTCTTCCTCTTTCTTTGATTCCTTCCATAACCCAGGGCCAATAGGCCCCCAACACTCACCTGTGACTCATCCTGAGGCACTTGAGATCTGATCCTATTGTTTTTCTTCGATTTTCGACTGCACAGTGCAACCCTTGCTTTCTAATTTATGCCTCCTTTCCATCCTTGTGCAGACTATCTTTTCTATGTCTGGTACCCAGTTTCAACTGCACTTGGTACCTGGACCCTTGTCTTCTTGATTCTAGTGAGAGATGCGAGGCAACTGGTTGTGATAGTACAACTTCAGCCGACTCCCATTCACCAAGCCTTCCTTCCAGTCTCCTTTCAATGTCTTCAGCTCTGCAACTCCACCTTCTATAACATAGAAAATATCATATGGTCCGAGCCAATGTGTTATGAACTTCCCAGGGTGTTTTGTGTCATATAGCAGGACTAAATCACCTTGCTTGAATATCTTCTTTTTGATGTGTCTGTCATGATAGGCCTTTTCTCGTTCCTTCTGAATTTGCTGATGGAAGCCTGCAATGAATCTATCTTCTTCTAGTTCAACCAACTATGATAGCCTCTCATGAATAACGCCAGTATCATCCATGTCTATAAATGCAACAATTCTTAAGCTTGGTACCAAGTACTCCATTGGGACAACAACTTCAATAACATAAACCAACTTGAAAGGAGTCTGCGTTGTTAATTTCTTGCAAGTGGTTCTATAAGCCCAAAGTACTGCTGGTACTCTTGAATCCCATTCATCCATGTTCACACTGCAAATCTTTGTCAATGTTGTCTCCAAGATCTTGTTGAATGCTTCAACCATTTTGTTTTCTTATGGATGATAAGGTGTACTCTTTTAAGGTGTACTCTTTTGATGGTGGACTGCGAATTCTTCAGTCAGGGCTTCAACTATCTTATTAATGAAGTGTGTACCTTGATCACTCATAAGGACCTTAGGGCATCCAAACCTAGTTATTATGTCATCAAATATAAAATTCACAGCTGTAGTTGCATTACAATCCTTGACTGCTCTTGCTTCGGCCCATCTAGTCAGGTATTTTATCGCAATGATAATATACCTTTCTCCTGTGTGCTTTCCTGGTGGGTTTATAGGTCCCACGAAGTCAATGGCCCATTTTTCAAATGCTTGTAAGGTCATCTATGGTGCTAATGGAATATCATCTCTTTGGGATGGTTTTCCAACTCGATGGCATACATCGCATGCTCTGGCATATTCTTTAGCATCTCTGTGTAATGTAGGCCACCAAAGGCCAACTCGTAGAACCTTCTGCGTAGTTTCTTTTAATGCATAATGTCCTCCTGCAATGCCTTCATGAGCTTCTTCGAGGACCATAGGGTGTTCTGCATCCATCACACATCTTCTTAGGATCTCATCATGTCCCATTTTATATAGTTGACCAACTATCAGTGAAAAATCTGCAGCATGCACCACTAGATGTTTCTTCTGCAGAATTGTGTATTCGACTGGAGCTATTCCTGTTGACAGGAATTGGACTATGTCTACGAAGTGGTCATCAATATTTCTAATGGCGAGAAACTATGCATCCGATAGTGTTTCCTCCAGACTAATAGGTTCTTCGCCATGCTCCAACCTCGACAGGTGGTCTGGGCCCTTATTCATTCTTCCTGGCTTAACTATGATCTCAAAATCATATTCTTGAAATAGGATAAGCCATATGCATATTCTTCCCCCCAACACTGGCTTGTTGAATAGGTATTTCAGCGTGGAGTGATCAGTAAACATTTTAAAGTGTCCTCCCAACAAGTAGTGGCAGAATTTTTGCAATGCATACACCATGGCTAGTCCCTCTCTCTCTGTAGTAGTGTAATTGATTTCAGCTGTGGAGAGCTTTCTGCTAGAAAATTCTAACAGATGATCAATGTCCCATTCTCCAGGTTGTTCTAGTACTGCTCCTAATGCAATAGAAGCTGCATCAACATGCACATGAAATTCCTTGCTCTAGTTGGGAAACACTAAAATAAGCACAGTGACCATCTTTTGTTTCATTGTGTCGAAGATCTGCTGGCATTCATCTATCCAACCAAACTAACAATCTTTCTTTAATAACCTCTCCATTGGCGTAGTAATATGAGCATATCCTTTGATAAATTTCCTGTAATAGCCAGTATGTCCTAGCACAATGCGTAGTTGTTTGACTGATGTAGGTGGTGGTAAATCAACTATAATTGCAATTTTGGATGGATCCACCAACAATCCTTGCTTGCATACAATATGACCTAATAATACTCCAAATGGTGAGAAGAAGATTCACTTCTTCAAATTCAAATCAATTTGACACTGTCTTCATTTATCCAACGTTAGCCTTAGACATTCAATATGATTTTTCAACAAACTAAAAACAATCTAGTCATCAAAGTATGCTTCTAAAAACTTATGCAAAAAATATTTGAATGCTTCCACCACCACCCTTGAAAACATGGATGGGGCATTCTTCAGTCCAAATGGAATTACTGTATATTGGTAGGATCCCCACTCTATGGAGAACGTATTCTTATGACTGTCCTTCTTGGCGATGCAGATCTAATGGTATCTTGAAAACCCATCTGTAAAAGAATATACTTCTTAGCCTCCCACGTTATCCATCACTTTGTCTATGAAAGGTGTAGGGAAAGGATCATGTAGACAAGAATCATTCAAATTCCTGAGATCTACGTAAATCCTGATCTCACCTGTCTTCTTATCTTGCACTACCATGGTGCTAATCCACTCTGACTCTTCGACAGGTTCAATAATCCCTGCTTCTAGCATTCTGTCGAGCTCAATCTTCACTTTTTCCTTATATTTCGAGTTCAATATGTAGGGTCTTTTCTTGACTGGATTCACATATGGTTTCAAAGGTATTCTCATTTCTCCCATAGGTCCTTTTATTCCCTTCATATTAGTGAACTTGGTCGGGAATAAGTCCTGATACTCATGCAATAATTCTGTGATTTTGTCAATGGTAGCAGCGTCCTAGTAATCTCCGACATTGGCAAGCTTTGGTGGTTCCTCTGTCCCGATATTGACTTTCTTTATTTTTATTGGTTGTCCAGTGAATGGCAGTTCAAATCCTGGTCCTTCCACATCTCTCCGACCTTCTATTTCCGCGATATTCACCTTCTTTGGGTTATCTTCTTCGTCGACATTAATGTTGTAGCAGGTCTGCAGTTTCTAGAGGGGTGCAGTCCATTCATCCTCTTCTTGCTCCAAATGGAGGCTAGATGCCTCCTCAAATACTTTCGGTCTCACCATTTGTAGTGCTTGATCTACATAAGGAAATTCATTTTCAAACAAAAAGGTGGTTGTAAAATTCTTGATCATACCGTCCCATTCTAAAGTGACAAGGCACAACTCTGATTGAAGGTACCAGTTAATCTGGGTGGTATCCAACATATTGACAAATTTGTGTACCCATTTTTCTCTAGGAATGTCACTCTAGGCCTCTTCACAACTTTGTACATGGTCCTTTGGGCATCTTCGACCTGTGTACCGTGCTTCACATCTTCCTTCTTATGCTGAGAACCACGTTGTCATCAAAGTTTGGCATAATGTCCAGTCTGTAATATTTCTTTTATGTGTCCCCCACCATCTCGTTGGTGTGGCTTTCATGGCCTCATCCATTGCCAACAACCTCTGTTGTGTTGGTACACTTGTCTCAAATTCTGATAAGAAGTTCTCTAAGGGGTTCAACCCATCAAATGTGGGTAGATTACTCACTATTGTGCCAATCCAGTGAACTTCTCTAGTTAGCCTAGCACATCTTCTTGTAGATACTTCGCACATCTGGTTCTGCTAGTTTTCTAGCGTTTATTCTGAGTCGGATGAACATGCGCTGTCACTTCGCCAACTCAGATTTCCGTTAGTTGTAGGGTTGATATAATCCTGTTGTTTGGCTATTAATTTGTAGATTTTTTCTAGTTCAAATTCATGGTCCTCTTCTCTGATAGGTTATGTGTATCGTGGACCTTCATCTGGGTCTAAAGGTGAAACGACCCTAAGGCCAGATTTCTCAAATGTCATGTGTCGTTTTTTTAAATCAACAACAACAAAATTGTCGAAGGCCCAATCGATTCCTAAAAATGCAGGGTAAGGGAAGTTATCATCAACAATTTCAATTACCTCAAAATCTGCAAAGGTTCTTACTCCACCAATGTCCACTAGGACATGCTCTAATCATCCAAATGGGCTGACAACTTGCTGATTAGCCATGAGAAGCTTGATAGGGGAATATATCAGCTTGGGTTTTCCCATCAGTTCCCAAGTCTGCTTCGTCATGACATTGACTTCTGACCCTAAGTCGAGGACCACATAGTCTATCTCATACTCTCATATCTGAGCATTCAAGTGTAATTCTTTATTTGTCCTTCTCGTTTTTCCAATTTGGTGCACTTCTCTATTCAGTAAGGGGTCTATTTTTCCTAGTTCATACTGCTTGATTAAATCTTGTAATTCTTGTACAATGCCTTTATCTTGAATCAACTTAACAAAAGTGTGCAAGAATTCCATGAGTTTTCTTACCTCTTTTCCTTTTGTTGGTGATGAAGACGGATCAAATGCCTGAGGCATGCTGTATTCTTTGATTTATGGTTGTCTCTTTGATGAAGATCCTTGATTTCCTTTGAATGTTGTTCTTGCCTCCTCGAATGTCTTTCTTTCTTTCCTAGCATCGAACGTTGGGGTATTTTCTGTAGCTTTCCTAACTCCGTGGTTGTTTTCATTCTTTCCTTGGGCTGCTTTGTCTTCACCTGTAGCAGCACCTCCTCGAGTAATAACAACGAATCTAGGGTCTGTTCCATGAGGTTCAACATATATCAGTTGTACTTGTGGGTTTTGCTGGGGTCCTCGTCTTTCCTGAAGTTTAGCCAGTAGCACAGGGCATTCTTCTATGACATGCTCGAAGGAGTTACAATAACTATGGGTTGTGCAGGGATTCTGACAATACCTTGCTAAATGTCCTGGCTTTGCGTAGTTTTAACAGATTATTTGTCCTCGGCCTCAACCCATACCTCCTCCTCATCCTCATCCTCTATATCCACCACGAGGAGTGAAATTTCCTCTCCCCGAAGAGTTGTACTGCAGAGTGTTTCCCTCTTATTGTACTTTTCCTTGACTCTTGTATATGTCTCTCGAACTTTCATGCATGAGATCATAAGATCTACAATCCTGATCATCATGCCCCACCGATTTACAGAATGTACAATACAAGTTTGTGGGTGTCTGGACATACTTTTTCATGTAGTAGCACTCACCTGGGAGATGCCTATTTCTGCATACATCACACCAGGGTAGGTTAACTTGTTTTAAGGGGCTCGATGCCCCTGATGACAAGTACTCATGAAATAAGGAACAATGTTCCTTATCATGGCCTTCAAATCTGCATCTTACACACCATATATCTTCCCTTTTGTCTTTTCCCTTATCTTTCTTCATATCCTCGTCATGTAAAGACAAAGTAGTTAGCTGGCTCATGATTTGGCTAATGCCTAAGCTAGATTCTCCCATCGGTGTTGATTCCAGCTTCATGGAGATCTCCAAAGCTTATGCCTGAGATGCAATCTTCTGCTACATCAAAGGAATTCTTATGTGTGGTAAGAGCGCAACGATGAACCACTCTTTGTTCTGTTCGTCGGGGATCTAGAAAGTTAATTGGCGTGTTAAGGTCTTGAATCTCTGGTTGAACTCCCAAATAGGTTCTGCTACCTTTTCTTTAATCTCTTTTATTTCCGTAATACCTCGTGACTCCGACTTAGGTTTCTTAAACTCTGCAAATCAACGCATTCTTGATCTCATTCAGGGGCTTAGGTTGTGCCAGTCCTTGGACAAGTTTCATGTACCAGCTCAGTGCGCGGTCCCTTAGCATAGTGATGAACTGGGTTCTCTTGATGTCTTCATCGATGATACTTTTAATATTCCATATGGCCTCACATAGAAACCAATGCTGATCTGGATCTTCAGAGCCATCTCCTCTAAAGATAGGGAGTCTCATTTCATTTGCCATAAAGCTGACTAGGGTTCTTGTCTGAGTAGATGTTGGGCTACTACTAATAGTACTCTGAAGACTCTGATGGTTCTGACTATTCTAACTTCTAAGTATTGTTGGGACAACAAGAGGATTAACATTACTTACTTCAGTAGTTCGCATAGTTCCTGAGGTTTCTGGCTCGCTTTGGCCCAGTTCTTCAGCTTCCCCTTCTTCTATTCTGGTGGGCTCTGGATGCTCTTTGTCGATTAGATCTACCTCTTCTCCACTATAGAAACCTTCTTCTCTGTAGTTTTTCTTAAACATATTCTCAAGGTGAACTCCCCAGAATACTCTCCCACTACGTGTATGTCCTGCTTCTATGTCACTGTCGCTGTTTGAGATCTTGAACATTAGCCTTTTCAGGTCTGATCAATCTACTGTATCTTCAAGATGTTGTTTTCATGCAAGAGAATCTTGATTCTTAGCTTTAGGAAGTGCAAAAATTTTCCTTTGGGTCCCTTGAAAAGGTATCTCTCAACTTGACTATACAATTTTGTTCTGTCAACAACAAACTCAGTGATATACCCTCCGATGGTACTATCAAACCAATGATCTACTGCTCTGGATATAATTTTGTCGACTCTCTTAACCTTATGGATCAATGTTGGTGTCCAAACCACAGGGGGTCTAGATCTAATTTGAAACTGTGTGTCAGCTAACCTAGCCAACCACTCATGTAACTCCTGATGGATTCCTCCAAAGAAGATCTCATGAATGTCGGTGAATATGTATCTTTGTAGCCAATATTCAATGCTTATTTTAGGGTTCTTGTTCTGGGCTTCAACGAAGTCCTTCTCTTGATCCTCTACCCACTTCTGAATCTCTGTCTTCGAAGGGAACCACCTTGACATTCCCTTAAAAAGATTCACGTCCCGACAACAAAACCATTTGTTGGCACAGGGGCAGACCCATGGTTCAGCTCCAAGACCGCACCAACAAGCCCTAGCTACTGGCCCTTTTGGCAACACCTGCGAAGCAGATGCAGTCTCACCCGAAGCAGATATGAGAGGGTTGCAGGATAGAGATCTCTACAACCAGGGGAATATCAAGTGGTTCTTATTACAACAACAACATAACATGCATCTATCATTAAACTAGCTAGATCTATCCTTTACAACTATAGATCTGATCTAATACAATAATGTATATAACAATATAACAACATCAGAGCTCAAAGCATCAATCACACACACACACAAACAGATGTACGTGGTTCACCCTCTCTCTAGGGCTACGTCCACAGAACTGTGCTTATGATATATTAAGATAAAGATTACAGTTCTGATCTGCACTCTTGGCCAATAGATCATCTCTCTCCGTCTCTCTTTCTCTCTCCCTCTTGCACACCCAGCTATAGGACTTGATCTTCGCACCCAGCTGAAGATCTTACAATACCAGAAGGCTCTCTTTCTCAACACTTTTCTCACCCTTAATACAATATTTTCCCGATGAAAAATAATCGACAATAAGGCTCAACCACAGTACTGACCCGACCTAGGTCCTCTCGACCTCTATTTATACATTACAATCCCTCACCGATAGCCTTAGGTTGAAACTTAGGTGTCAAAACCCTAATTACCAAAACCCTAGGTGTCTACAACCCTAGATCAACTTGACCCATTCTTTCCAGGCTTCACTAGCTTGTCTTTCCTTCTCCATCTCGCAGTGCTCCAAGAAATCTAATGCTGGCTTTCTCCACTTCTTTAGTCATCCTCGGTCCATCCTCCTTGCTGATCTTTCATCCTTGATCTCCTCATCCAACGGATTTCTTTTCCGCACTTTGCTCCATTTTCTCTGTTCTTTTGCTCACTTCGACCCAGTGACAACCACTGTGTCTCCCATGTAGCTCGCTTTTTACCTTTCTTCCTCGTTATTCACTTCCTTCCATAACCCAGGGCCAACAATTACCAATATCCCATCAAGGGAGTGGGAGAATCAAACTACAATCTTAATTTAGAGAATTCAATGAAGATGATGGACATACTCTATGTACCAGGTTTGACAAAGAACCTACTCTCCATTTCAGCTTTAGAAAATAAAGGATTCAGAATTGCCTTTATAGATGGAGAAGTTCTTATTTGGGCTAAAGGAGAAACCATAAAAGAATCAATCATCATTGGAAAAGAAGAAGGTGGCTTGTACAAGCTAAAGGGTCACTCAAAACTTTCCATGACCCACGCTATTGAGAATCCATATGAACTTTGGCATAGAATATTATCCCACATCAACTACAAGGCACTACCATACGTATGCAAAGTTGACACAGGTCTACCAGAACTCAAGGTTGACCATGAAGGCGTGTGCAATGGATGTGCACAAGGGAAGAACATAAAGAACCCTTTTCCCAAGAGAGACAACAAAACAGAAGGAGTCCTAGAGCTCATCCATTCAGATGTGTGTGGCCCAATGCCATCATCCTCCATTAGTGGGTATGTATACTATGTATCATTTATTGATGATTATTCTCATAAGACCTAGGTGCATTTTTTGAAATCTAAAGATGAAGTGTTCAACAAATTCAAGGAATTCAAATCCTTCATAGAGAATCTTTCTGAAATAAAGATCAAGATACTCAGGTCAGATAATGGAGGATAATACACCTCAAAAGAGTTTGTGAACTTCTGCAAATATGTTGGGATCAAGAGGGAGCTCAACACTCCCTATAATCCTCAACAAAATGATGTAGCTGAAAGAAAGAACATAATGATAATGGAAGCATTGAAGACTGTTGGGCTCTAAATATGTCCTAAAACAACCTTAGTTTTAACATTAATTTATCAACCCGAGGATTTTTCTTTTATCTCAAGAGCATCAACAAAGTCTTTGCATATAGCTTGTAGAGGCTAAAATCCCATAGCTAAAGAAAACCTGAGTTTATCCACAATCAAGTTCCTCAAATGTTCATTTAAAGATTCTAAGATTAAGATCTTACTTAATAGAATTGAAATCTAATTGCTAAGATGCTGTGAAAAGGAACTAGCTAACCTGCTAAATTCATTTAACTGAAAAGCAATGATTGAATTTGACTAAAGACTTTCAGAATTGACTATTAACTAGGAATTGAATTGCTGGAAAGGAAATAGAAAACTATTCTAATAGAAAGAAACTGCAATTGTAATCTAATCGTAAGGAACAACAATCATAACTGAATGGTAAAGAACAACAATTGTAACTTTAACTGAAAGGAACGACAATTGTAACCTAGTCGAAAGGAACAACTAATGTGAATCTTACGTAAAAGGAACAATGCATATGAAAATGTGAGGATTTATCAAGAAAAAAACTACAGTAATGGAAATTAGAATCAATAATCATTAACACTCGAGAGATACCTATCTTCTATATGCAAACCATATGGAATCATTAACAGACTTATGCATTCGTCTTAAATATTGTGAAAGGGAATTGAATCATAAAACATAAATCAAACTGATACAATTACAATTGAAACAATATCTCCTTTAGATTGGGCCCTTGGTCCTTAGAAGCACTGCTACGATAAACTCAGTATACAAAAATGGTGAAAATGATCAAATCTTTTATTAACTTCATAGCTGGTACATCATTCAAAAAAACAGCTTGTGCATAGTAACTCTGAGTCTGAATACTTGAATGTAATTCTTAGATTGTCTTTCAAGGTATATTATCCTCTATATATACAATAATCTGAGTAAATCAAGCCATCCTAAGCATCGGAAGATCCTCAGGATTTATTTACTATTATAAAGTTACAATATAGAAAACCGAATCATCTTTAAAACTGCTTTTACGCCAAAAGTCCTTAACCTCCAATGGCTCATGCATCTTCAAGATATCCTTTGCTATTTCGGTTTTGAAAATATTTAACCAATCCTGTAACAAAATCAAACAATTCCAACCGTATTTTAGAATTTATTCATCATGACTTCAGTAATATCACTAGAATACATATTAATCATTTTCTATTCTATTTATCCCTAATTAACAAAAAAATCACTCAAGATTGTATCACAAACTGTGTGAATAAGGAGGATATTTGTACCTTTTTCATAACCCAACATACCCCCTGGATTACCTTCTTGCATGTCCTCATGAAAGCTGAGATCTTACATGTAATGCAATGATGCTTTAAGGAGGGAAAGTTGGTTCACTAGGTCTCCTGAACCCATTACTTCTTTTGAGCTCTTTAAAAGCATCATCCTCTCTTTTCTTGTTAATTTGATAATCCTTATAGTAACTTTCTGGAGGAAACCAGAGGATAGGGGGATTATAAATTCCCCCAATCCAAGAAGGTCCTTCCACCAGGACAAGTCTAAAATACCTTTCTACTCTGTAGGTAGCTGCAAAGAAATTCTTGAACCTGAAGGGCTCCCTAATTTTGACTTCATTGGAGGATGCATCCCATCTCACCTTAGAAGAAGCAAGAGCTTCTTATTTGAGTTCTCTAAAGTATATGATGCCTGAATGGATAACTTGTCGATGGATGGGGGCTAGAGAATGTATGACCCCCCCATTTTCATAAAGGTTCTATGTTTCATAATGGTTGGAAAGGACTTGAGGGGTTCTCCTCCGATCCAGAGATATAACCTTGTTTCCCTCTTTATAAAATTCTTGTGGGCCTTGCCCCATCTAACTTGGTTCTTAGTAAAGGAAAAGAATGCCTAGAACTAAATGTCTCCAATAAAGGGACCAGGGTCATTTTTCCTCTAATCTTCCAAAATGAAATTATGGAAGTATAATTCACATAGAAAATATTGCACCTTTTCTTCTTGCTCTCTAAATCATGAAATGAACTCAGGGACAATGGAAAATGTAATCAAATTACCTGCTCTGATGGATTTTACCCTTAACAACATGTAACGTTCCAACAAGAATAGGGTATAACTGGTGGTAGGGGATCTACAATTGATTGCATCAGAGTAAACATCACAAATCTCCTTGATTTTCTCCAAAGATTTTGCAAATTGACTTTTCATTTTCTTAATATTTTCTTGGGCTTTGGTGGGCTCAGCATATGTTTCACTTTCTGTTGCTGACATATCCTTCAGTTGTTTAAAAATCTTTTGGTTTTCATACCTGGTGATCATTTCTTCTCTGGATTGAGTTAAGGCTTGTTGAGCTTGTACCAACTCAGCCTTTAGCCTATCAATAATAGCATCTTGTTCCCGAGACTAAGTTGCTCGATATTATTCTATAGTGCCCATCTCATCTCTGGATTGAGTTAATGCTTGCTGATCTTGTATAATCTTTGTTTCTAGTCTATCAATGATAGCCCTATGTTCCTGAGATTGTTAGATGTTCTGCCATAGTCATCAATTCATTCCTACTTTGAATCAAGCTCTATTGGGAGTGTATCAATTCTTCCTCCAATGTCCTAATGGTGAGGTCTTGTTCGAGGGATTGAGGTATTTTCTCTGAGACTAGGGTATATGTTTGTACCTAAGCATCAATAGTTTCAGAAGGAATAACCTCCTCATTCTGAGCTACTGCATCCTCTACTGTTATTTCTTCAGGGTTTGTCTATGTTCCCATAGAGTTTGTAGTGACCATTCTTTTAGGAAGAGGGTTTCTTCCTTTCATTCTGGACCTTTTGTTTTTCTTTCTTTGGTGGGCCTTATCTTCTTGTTCTAGCTGCTTCCTCAATTCTTTAATAATTCCTCTAAGTTTGCCAACCTTTAGTTTTAATGCTTCTACTTTTTTAACCTTTCTCTTTAACAACTTGTTCTCCTTTTTCATCTTTCTAATTTTCTTATGGATTTTGCCTGCTTTCTATTTGTGAGGAGTCTCAAGGTCTTCCTTATTTTGATCAGCAGGTAGTTGTTCTTCTGTTCCTTCTAAATTCTCTGTCTTTTCAAGAGGGCTTCTTGCCTCAGAATGTGGTTCTTCATATGTTGTGTCCTCAGGAAATGACATTTTGATATCAAGGAAATTTTCAGCAGGATTTGAAGAAGAGGCTCGTTCTTGATATCCTTTTGAATTATATCTGTCAATTGAGGCTCCTAAGCTCCCTAAAACATGATCTATTTCTTCTTCATATCTTTTCAAACATTGTTCTAGCATATGCTCTGATGTTAGCTGGGTGTCTTCTTGACCGTTTCCCTGTGAAGTTTGTTTTGTATGTTCAATACCCTGGTCATTTTCCTGTAAGGGCAACTCTGTTGTGTTCTGAATTTCTTCAGGGTTTCTTGTTCGTCTGTTTCTCCTCGTTCTCTCAATGGGGGTTTTAGGAGCATCCATTTCTCTTTTTCTCTTTCTGGTTAGTGGCCCTGTTTGTGAGGTTTGAGCCTCTGTTCGTGAGGTCTAAACCTCTGTCATTTGAATAGGGTTTTCCTCAACTTTAGGTTGAGGATGTGAGACTTCTATTTGGGCAGTGGCCTCCTTTCCCCGTGTCTCTCCAGTTTCCTGTAATGGGTTTTCATGACATAATTCAGGTTGTTCCAGTTGTAGAGGTTTATCGGCCCCAATAAGATTATCCTAGGTCAATTGGGTTTGACTCAGTGCCTTACTTACTATCAATTTAATTAATCCATGATGGTTGATAATAGTAACAGGATCATTGGACTTCTGTGTTCTTAAGGAAACCTCATGTAACATGGCATTTAGAAAGAAAGGTAGATTGATTACTAACTGTTGTTTGAGTGCCACTAGGATTTTGAGGTGGCATGTTCGGATTACATTGTATCATCCATCGCAAGTGATGTACCTCTGAATTACCACTACTAGTTCTTTCCATGGTTCGTTGAGGGTGGTGGGGTTAAGTCCCTTTCCCTTTTTGTCCAACTCTTCTCCAGGGTCTATGAAAGATTCTACAACTTCTTTGAGCATTGTATATCTTCCTTTCCATTGAATGCCCATGTTAGGGAGACATGTAACCTCTGCTACGATTTCCAGAGTAACTGGAATTCATATGTCCTGAACTATGGGGATTTTTCCTACAAATTCTGAAAGAATTCAAGCGTGATGTTTGTATCAGACCCTTGCAAATGATTGAGGTACTCCATCCACCCTAAGAGGTGTAGGATTTCTCTTTCCTGCTCTGTTACCTGTAGTAATGTTGGCTCCCTACGCACGCTTCGGCTGCCCATATTTCTGTGAGAAAATAAGAATGACTATCGTTCCTAGTTGCAAATTTGGTTAGACCAGCTTGGAGGAATAATTGCCGAAAATAGAAAATATGAGCGAACAACAAGTGTATAAGAATGTGGGTTTTCCATTTATTACAATCATTACATCTTATCAGAAAGTGTGTCGAGCATCCACTCCCCTCATTAATGTAGAGGTCATCCTCGATCGTCAGCGTAGGCGAATGTAATGAGTGTAGGTATTTCCGGTGAGAGGTAATAATTGCGCTTCCGCCGCCGATGGGGACTAATCATGTATAATTTTCAAAAATCACTTTAAATCAAAAATCATTAAACGATAGTCCTCTTTTGTGGAAATTTTGAATTTATTATACCAATTCTCAAAAATTGTTTTATGGATAAATAAACCAAAATAATTTAAATCTTTTCATTTTTAAAAAAATATTCCACCTATCATAATATTGTTACTTTTCCCAAGTTATTGAGTATAATTGATATGATAGCCTTATTATTTGAGTAAAGGAAATCTAGAGGTACACATAAACTTGGCATTTTTGAGATAAAATTCCATACCACAGGCAGAGCCACTGCTGCCAGGAGGCGTCCATAGCCTCGGCAAGGTTTCCTTTTAACCCATAGATGAGCCCGTATCCTTAATAAATACTTGAATAATCTTTTCCCAAAAAATACCATTATCCTGGTTTGGTAGCCAAATGATGATAATGCCACTCACTAGAGTGTAACTTAAGTGAACAAGCCAGCTCGTGATGAGACCTCTTGTCCTTTGACAAAAGAAAATGTCAAAGGCCATTGCCTTGGTGTGGTAGCCATAGTGGGAATGTCACTTAGGTTAGTATCCTATGATCGTGGTAGGTTGGCTCGTGATGAGACCCCCTATTCTTTATGAATTTTTTTTATTAATTATCTTTATTCGTTTT